>JAGFMF010011687.1:499697-514652 GCA_019455555.1 Galemys pyrenaicus
GTCTGTGGTGAATCCTCTCACCCCCCACACCTCTGGCCTGTACCCCAGTGCTTGTATGCATAAATAAATAAATCTTTAAAAAAAAAAAAAAGAAAAAAACAAAAACAACCTAGGGGAAACTGAATAAACTCTAGTTAGGAATATTCTACCTATATAAGTTCATTCATTTTAATAAATGCAAGACTAATGTCTGCAGCTCGAGGGGAAATCGCGCGCATGTGCGACACAGGGGCGGGGGGCCAGATGTCGTCACGGTTTTCCCGTGCAGCTGGACCCGGAAGGGCTCTGCCCTTCACAAAGATGGCGGCGGCCCGCTTCAGGAGGCGGCTCCCCGCTCAAAAATGGCGGCCGCGGAGGGAGGAAGCGGAAGCACGGCTGGCATCCCGCGATCGGAGGGGAGCGCGAGAAGGCGCAGGGCGGCGCGGTTCCGGGCATGAAGCTGGGCCGGGCGGCGCTGGGCCTGCTGCTGCTGGCGCCGTTGACGGTGCGGGCGGTAGAGCCCATCAGCCTGGGGCTGGCCCTGGCGGGAGTCCTCACCGGCTACATCTCCTACCCGCGTCTCTACTGCCTCTTCGCCGAGTGCTGCAGCCAGAAGCGGAGTCTCAGCCGGGAGAGTAAGACGGGGCTGGGGGCCGGGGCGGACAGCCGGGGCGGGACAGCCGGAACCCGCTGGGCTGGATCCGGACCCCGGGCGCCGGCCCGGCGCGAAGGGGCCTGTCCCGGCCGCCACCGCCCACCGCCCGGACTTTGGTCGGAGGCGATTCACGCCGAAGCCCAGGGTCCGGACGGTGGCAACCTGCTGCGGAGAGCTGGCCGCGGCACCTCGGCAGGAAGGAGCCCCGCCCGGGACTGGACTCGCTAGAGGGGCCTCCCGGGCTCATCCTTAGCGTTCGGCCAGGTGCCTCCGTAACCTACCGCGGCCTTTCCCCAGCTGCACCCACAGCGCAGCTGCCTTTCTCACCAGCCTGCAAACTCGGTGACATGTTGCCAGGCATGTCCCGCGCCCCCGACCCTCACCTGACTGCTTTCGTTATTTTCCCAGCGCTCCTGAAGGATCTGGACAGCAAGCTCTTTGGACAGCACCTCGCCAAGAAAATCATCTTAAATGCCGTGTCTGGCTTCATAAGCAACCCGAAACCCAAGAAGCCGCTCACCCTCTCCCTGCACGGGTGGACGGGCACCGGCAAAAATTTTGTCAGCAAGATCATCGCAGAAAACATTTATGAGGGTGGCCTGAACAGTGACTTCGTCCACCTGTTTGTGGCCACGCTGCACTTCCCGCACGCATCCAACATCACCCTGTATAAGGCAAGGGCAGAGTGGGGCGTCCTTCCTGGGTGACGGGGCTGTGGGCTTCCCTTGTGGAGCTGTGGGCTGGGGAAGGCCACCTGGAAATGCATGGGCCCTGAAAATGGCCCCTGGTGTGGAAGGCAGCCGGGGGTGAGAGCAGAAGCAGTCATACTTGCCAGGGTTTGCGGTGGTTTCTGAAAACAGGCCCAGAGGGACAGTCAGCGAGTGGGGCTGTGGGGATGCAGTGGACTCAGTGCCCATGCTGTCGTACAAGAGGAGGCACTGCCAGAGAGGTCTGTCTCTACGCGTCACACACGCTGCCGTTTAACCGACTAGCAGCCTGGGCTTTGGCGCTGGTGACCACCTCCCAGCTGTGTGATCTTGGGGGAGCCGCCTGACCTGGGACTCAGGGTCTTCGTCTGTGGAATGGTGGCTTTGAGAATTCAAGGGGTGGTCTGTGAGCACAGCAGAGTGTGCCTGGCGCGTGAGCGGGCTAGAACAGTCAGCGGCCGTCTCCTCAGTCTCTCACAGCCTGCCTGCAAGCCAGCAGAACAGTCAGGCGTTTCACTCACCTGTGTGAACACATGCTCGCCTTCTGCTTGGGCGCCTGTCAGGGTCACCGATACTCAGGCAGGAGGGGCTTTGAGAAAGTTCCAAACAAACTGAGATGAGCCGGTCACCCTAGTTAGCATCCAAGCTCCACTACGCAGCTGCGTGACAGTGGGCAGGTCACAGCCTCCGAGTCCAGGGCCCTCCCCTGCCCAGCAGGCTCTGATCGCTGCCTTGACGGGTTTGGGGAGGGCCCAGGAAGACGTGACTGGGGCTCAGCACGTGTCCACTGTGGCGCGTGCGGTTGGTGCCCTGTTACACCTGCACCCTGGGGTGGCAGAGTGGGAACACCCGGCTGTTGAAGTTGACTGTCCCAGAGCATCCCTGGTTAAACACTTTGTGGGACCTGTTAGGTTCCCCAAGCTTCCTGCGCTGACCACAGAGGAGCCCCCACCTCCGGCCAGAAAGGCAGCTTAGATGCTGCACTTGGAACATTGTAACCTGGGTCAGCCATAGCCAAGCAGAAACTAAAGCAGAAACTCAAGGCCTACATTGTAACTTCTAGAGTTTTCCTCGGGTAACAGGTGGGGGAGGGGGCGTGGGGGAGTTTGCAAAACATCCCCTAGCCACCGCCCTGGTTGTCATTAAGGGGCTTTTCCTCCTTACCTTGATGGCTCGTTCCCAGCGGGGCCTCATTCACCCCGTCTGTCCAGCACGTTTCTTTCGGAAAGCTCAGGCGTTGTTCCAGGGGCTGGGTGCTACCGCGCGGCCCCACCGCACAGTGGGTGTGAGCTGAGTTCAGCTTCGGGGCTTCTCCATGCCCCACCACACTTATCCAGGCTGTCCTCAGGGCGTAATGCCGATTGGCCACCCGGTCCCTGCCCAGCTCCAGAAGGCTGCTGGCTGCACAGGATGCTCGCCTGCTCACTAGGGACAAGGGACAGCAGTCCCAGGACCCACCGCAGTGACATCGCCGCACAGGAACTGGAGTCAGAGTGCGGGGCTTTGGGAGCGGGCAGGGCGGGCGCTGACCGCGGCTCTGCAACACGCTCATCTGGTGACTTGGGCAAGTCAATGATGCCCTCTGTGCCTCAGTTTCCTCCTCTGTGAGGGGCGTGCTCGCACCCGCATGGCAAGGGCCGTGGGAACAGAAGCATCGCCGGGCCCTCCCACCTGCAGCCACCGTCCTGTGGCCTTGGCTGGGCTGGCGGGGCGGCCCGCGTACCCCGCTGAGGGACTTGTGTTGGCGTCTCCTAACTCAGGACCAGCTACAGCAGTGGATTCGCGGCAACGTGAGCGCCTGTGCAAGGTCCATCTTCATATTCGATGAGATGGACAAGATGCACGCCGGCCTCATCGACGCCATCAAGCCGTTCCTCGACTACTACGAGCTGGTGGACCGCATCTCCTACCAGAAGGCCATCTTCATCTTCCTCAGGTAAGGCCGGGCACCGCGCTGAGCCCGCGCCATGGGAAGCCCAGCCCCGCCTCACTGGATTGTTTTGCAGCAATGCGGGAGCAGAGAAGATCACAGATGTGGCTTTAGATTTCTGGAGAAGCGGAAAGCAGAGGGAAGAAATCAAGCTCAAGGACATGGAGCATGCCTTGTCCGTGTCGGTCTTCAACAACAAGAACAGTGAGTGGGCCGCCTGGCCGGCTGCTTTGCTGTCACCCACGCCCCATTAGCCGCGCCCAGAGAAGCCGATGGGGGGTTGCTTGTTCTTGGCGCTCCCTCCCCAGTGGCTGTGGTTCAGGCTTGGCTCACTGGGGTGCCGGCCAGAGGTGGACCCACAGAGGCCTCCCGTGGGCTGCCAGCTGGCTGGGCCAGACCATTATTCTCTCTTGACTGAGACTGGGGGGCGCCCACATGCCCAAGTTCCTAAGTTTTACAGCCTCGACATCTCCATCTCCTGAGCGCTGTGTAGAAACGCAGCTCCTGCCCCGTCCCTGGCCAGCCGAGCCTGGGTCTGAGGGCCCTGTGTTAAGTCCAGTGCGAGAAGGGCCCTTTAGAGGAAGGGGACGCTGGTGATCACCAGAGTCCCGAGTTAGCTGCCTGTTTTCTTCGGCAAAATCATTGTCCTCTGCAGAAGAAAAGCAGCAGGTTGGACGAGGGAGGCGCCCTTGGGTACCCCAAAGGACGAGGCGCCCTTTCTGTGGGTACCCCAGAACTTAGGTTCTGTACTGACCGCAATGGCCAGGCGATGGCAGGGCCCTTACTCTGTCCCGGGCACCCTCGGCACGCCCTGCCTGTACGTGTCCTCTGCCCGCCGTGACCCGGTGGACAAGGAGCTGCCACAGTTCCCGCCTTGAGCTGAGGGACGGGCTCTGAGCAGAGCAGCTGGGCTAGGCCACTCGACCAGCCGGGCGTCCCCCTCAGAGCCCAAGCTTGTAAGTCCCAGGCGCCCTGCTTTTCCTCTGAACTCATGCTTGCACCTTGACCTTGACCCTCCTGGTGGAAGCCGCCCGGAGGGAGCCTGACTCACCGTGAGACTGTGGGCTGGGCAGGTCTCTGCAGACGCCTCCTTGGGCTCACCAAGGTGTCCCCTGAGGGACACTCGCCAAGATCCCCGGCAGCGTCGTGGTGCGGCTGGGCCGCCCTGGAGAGGGCCAGTGGTGTCCTCTGCTCTCGTGGTGTCTTTGCACCCCCCTCAAATACGAACGTGCGCCCACAGACCTCCGCCCAAATGCTGCAGCAGGCCAGCCCCTCGCCCGGACCACGTCTGGGAGGTGATACCAGGCGAGCTTCAAGTGGGCAGGCCTGGCCCGCTGGCCCTCGCTGAAGGAGCACCAGCTGTGTGGGCCTGCTGGCACGAGAAGCACACGCGCAGTCGTGACACCGTGACGGGCCGTGGCGGCGTCTCGACATTCGTAACAGACCCCTTCAGCCGCACCTGGACTCTGTGAGCGGGATGACCTCTGACCCCACCTGGGATGGAGGCTGGACGCAGGGCAGCGCCGGCCCGAGGGACGGGGAGTACCACTGGCACCTGCCTGGGCCAGGCCTTGTGACGAGACCCCGCAGAAGCCAGGTGGATGGGTTTGGGGCGCCCCAGGGAGGGCACAGGAGCTGGGCCCTTCCCTCTGCCTTGCCCTCTGCGTCTCCTCGGCCTGGTCCCGAGCCTCGTCCTTTCTGAGAGGCTAGTAACCCGGTGAGCAGAACGTGCCCTGGGATTTGGTGAGCAGCTCTGGCCAACACCAGAGGCGAGGAGCTGCCGAACCTCGAGCCACAGCTGCTCCGTCAGAAGCGCCGGCAAGGGCTGGATCCGTGCTGGCGTCCGAAGGGGGCACAGTCTCGGGGACTCCTCTCGTGGCGTCTGCTGCTGCTGGGTTACGTCAGAACAGCGACCCACGTGTGGGAGTGGCGTGCGGGAGACGCCGGGGGCTGGGGCAGGTGGGCCGGGCTTTCAGGAGCTCGCCTGCAGCAGAGGCTGGGGAAGCAGAAGGAAAGGAAAATGGATCATGTGAAGAGGTGCCAGGGAGCGACCCCCAGGGCGCATGTGGTCTCAGAGGGGGGCCTAGGAATCTGGGAATGGAAGAGACTGGGAGGAGTGCCAGCCCGCTCCTGGGGGGCATGTGGCAAAGTTCACACCCTTTGACCCTAACAGCTGGGTCACAGTCGCTGTGAGGTTCTAGCTTTGGTTCCCAAACTGCTCCCCTACTTGGGGGCTCTCCCTACTTGGGGGCTCTCCCCACGTCGGGCCGCAGTGGTGTCTGAGGCCTCCCCATCGCCCCGGTGTCAGGAGCGGCCCTCTGTTGGCTGTCCCCTCCCTGGCCTGCCCTACACACAGACCCGGCGTCCGCTGGGCCTGGCACGAGCTGGCACGGAGGGTGTGCTGGCAGGCGGTGGGCCGGACCACACCAGCGGCACCTTGTTCCCTTTCCCAGGTGGCTTCTGGCACAGCAGCTTAATAGACCGGAACCTCATCGACTACTTCGTTCCCTTCCTGCCCCTGGAGTACAAGCACCTGAAGATGTGCATCCGCGTGGAGATGCAGGCCCGCGGCTACGAGGTCGACGAGGACATTGTCAGCAGAGTAGCCGACGAGATGACGTTTTTCCCCAAAGAGGAGAGGATTTTCTCCGATAAAGGCTGCAAAACTGTGTTCACCAAGTTAGATTATTACTACGACGACTGAGTCGCCACTCCCTGGCCCGCCCGCCTCCCGCCCACGCCGAGGAGCGATGGGCACTGCCCGGGTGGGCGGGCGCGTCTGGGCGCCGAGCCTGCACTGTGCACCCTCCCGCCCTGGCTCCGCCTGGCCCAGGACCCCTGCAGGGGGCAGCCAGCTCCCAGCCCCCTCTCTTGGGCTCATGATTTTTTAAAATCATGTTTTAATTTCACCATGTTTCTGTTTCAAGGAAGGAGGAATAAGTTTTACTAAAAGAAATAAGGACTTTATTTAAAATGGTTTTTAATACTAAGAAAACCTTTTCAGACTGTCAAGTGGTTGGCTTTGCGTTTACGTTCACTGTGTCTGCTGCACGTGATCCTGGCTAGCCCCGACCCGGGACTGCTGGAGCGGGGCCAGTCCGTCACAGGGCCCGGTCCGTTGCGGGGGCCACGGCCCAGGCGGGGGCTGTCTAGGTAACAAGCACGCCGAGGACGCGCACGGGCAGCCCCAGTTGGCCCTTCCGGGGCTTTCGTCCTAGTGACGTTGTGAACTGTGGGAATGTTCTGGTGCTGCTGGGGACAGCTGTCAGAAACACCTCGACTCTGGGGGTCCCCGGTAAAGACCGTTCTGGCCTCGCGGGCTTTACGCGCTTGAGCCAGGCGATCAGCCAGGCCATGCGAGAGGCCTCTGTTCTGCTCTGAGGGCGCCACGGTGAGGGGGGGTGTTGCTAGATGTTTTTTTTAAGCTTGATTTTTACCTTTCATCTGCACTCCTAGGGCCTCCTAGGGAAGCAGAACTGCCACCCGAGGATGCGGAGAACAGTTCTATAAAGGCAGGCAGCGCCCACCTGACAGTAAGACGTGTGACTTGTAAAGACCATTCTGGCCTCGTAGGCTTCACACGCTTGAGCCATGAATTGGGCCTTGCAGGTTCCATCCTGCTGGGGTGCAACGGGCTACCAGGGAGCTCGGGTCCTAGGAGTGGGAGCCGCTCTCCAGCTGCCCTGCCAGGTCCGTGGCTCCGGCAGCCGGCTGTGGCGTTTCTGTGGAGGTAACGGCTGAGCTGCCAGGCAGGACACGCTGCAGGAGACGTGGCAGCTGGCCTCGGGCAATGCACCTACCGAGGAGGGGCTCTGCAGAGCGAGTGTTCCGGGGGCACCGCAGCCTGCTCCCAGCCTGTAGAGAGGCTCCTTTCTGAGACCACCCCGGCCGCCCAGATGTTGGGCAGTTGTCATGCTGAGCCAGACCCGACCTGGTGCCGTGTCCCTAGGGGTCACAGGTTGTGCCAGCCATCCCCGGCACCGGGGAGTCCCTGAATTTGCAAGTTCAGGCTTTACAGATAAGGCTGTGGGGAGAGCAAGCTGCAAAGCAGTCCCAGCAAGGACACGAGGGGGCAGCTTTGGGGACTTGCCCCCTGGAGAAGTGAGGGAAGCGGGTGGGATGATGGCAAAGAGCGCACTTTCTAGAAGGTGAACGTGCTAATCTTCAGTCCTGGGAAGAAGCCTTCAATTCAGAGCTGAGCCCAGTTTCAGTGAACAGGCTGACCTTCGCTCTAAGTGGGGTTTCCGTTTATCAGCTAATCCTCAGTCCATGAAGGAACAGGTCCGTTACCAGCTCCCAGGCCAGAGAAGAGGCCAAGCGCAGCCTGAGCAGCTGAGAGCCGGTTCGCCTCGGGTCTGGGCCGAAGACCGGCTCTCGGGTCTCCTGGCCTGCGCGTGGCCTTGCTGCAGGACGTCAGCAGCGAGCCTTCTTGCCCAGCACCCCAGCATCCCTTCGACACGCTCTCAGAATCCACTGGTCAGAGAGGGGTCCCGCTCTCCCTGACACTTTCATCAATAAAATCACGAAGATGTGTAACCCATCGCCTAAGCTGAGTTCGTATTTGCGGGGATACAGCTGGTGGGACAAACAGAGGTCTTACCTGCCAGCGGGCACGACCAGGGCCACCCGAGATGCTGGATTCCCCCACCCCAAGCTCCAGCTCCCCAGAATCACCAGAAAACTAGGAGGGGAAAAAGTGTGCGGGGACGGCTCACGGAAGTGAGAGCTTTATTACTCATTATCACGCGGTACTTTACATTCAGGTCAAGCCCTTTTCCCCACCTCACCCGGGCGGGGCGGCTGGCCACGGTCACCCCGGGCTCTGCACGTTACAGCTGATAATGGCGGTCCAAAGGTGGCCGACACGTGTTAGGGTTATTGCGTCATTGTAAACAAAATCTTCTCTCCTCCTGGCCAGACACCCAGAAGCTTACAAACATGTAGTTGAGCTCCAACCTGAGAGCACACGCTAAAAATGTTCACCTTGGCACTTTTCAGAAGACGAAGCCCGGGCCTCGGTAAGGCATAACGTGCTTGCTCGGTATGCTCTGCAAGGCAGAAACACTCGCTCCAGTGCCTCGTACACGCGAACGGCTGCAGGGCGTGCGGTCACTGGCGGCGCTGGCTCGGCTGGAGCCTCAGGACCGCTCCGTGACCAGGCCTGGCGCTGCCACACAGCGTCGCCGTTGGACGGTGCCCGTGGACAACCCGACCTCAGATCTACAGCTGCGCCTGCCACGCGCGTTGAGTAAACATTCACACGACTTAAGACTAGCCCGTTCCAGTGTCCTCATGGTTAAAACAAGCAACAGCCTGTATTTCTATTACTTAAGATTCAGAAGTAAAAACATAAAAACACATCCTTGAAAACGCGAGCACGTTCGGTGCATGGACCCTCCTCTCTTTGGCAATACAGCCTCTGGCAGCGACCACACAACCAGGCAGGCGTCGTGGTGGAGAGCCAGGGTGTCCTGGAGACGCTTGTGGGTCTGTGGCGTGAGGCGTGAGGCCGGCCCCTCACCACGGGAACCCAGGGCCCAGCTCAAAGCCAGCGGTCTCCTGAGTCAGCGCGGGGACACCTAAGTGGTGACGGAGGCGCCAGAGGGCCCTGGGAGGCAGGAGGCACGCTGTCGGGAGGGGGCAGAGGGCCAGGGCCGTCGGCAGCCAGAGCGGTGGTCAGGCCCACAGCCCCGGGTGTCCCGTTCTGCTGCAGGGGCCTAGGATCGCCCCACCCCAAGGGCGACAGGTTGCAGGGGTTGACTGAGGGCGCCCGCCAGGCAGTCCACACCTGAGGGCACCGGTGCTTTCAGCAAGCACCGATCCCGGCGGTTGGGCTGTGAAGACCGAGACAGCCATGTCCTCGCAGGCGAGGCCCTCTGGCGCCCACAGCGGCCGGGCCTGGAGCGCCTGCAGCCCTAGCGGCAGCGTCTGAGGTCAGGCACACCACGGCTGCTCCCAGGCACTTGTGCAAGGCCAGTAACGGCAAGCATGGGGGCTGAGGGGTTCGCCTTCGAGGGCCAAGGACAGACAGACGGCTGTCAGGTGGCAAAAGGACAAGAGTGGCTCGGCAAAGACCTGCTCGTAGAAATCCATAAAGTGCACAGGTGCAAACGTGCAAACCCAAGCGGTCTCCAAAGACCAGGCCCCAGGGTGCCGCGCCCCAGCTGCGCCCCTCTGGGACGAGGAGCGCTCAGTGGAAGTCCAGCCGCGACTGCACCGTCTTGCAGCCCTTGTCTGAGTAGATTTTCTCACCCTTGGGGAAGAACGTCATCTCCTCCACCACCCTGGCGACCACGTCTTCATCGACGGCAGCGCCGCGGGCCCGCATCTCCGCCCTCACACACATCTTCACGTGCCTGTGCTCCAGGGGCAGGAAGGGGACGAAGTAATCGATGAGGTTTCTGTCTATCAACCCACTGCGCCACAGGCCACCTGGGAGACAAGACGCACTGTGTTCCCTGCCCGTCGTGCTCCAGGCGGCTGCCTGCTCTGCCAGGGCCGCGGAGACCCCGGCCCTGGGCGCCTTCTTCACAGCCTGCCCCTCGAGATGCCTTTCTGTCAGGCGTGTGGCGGGCCTGGCATAAGGATCGGTGGGCTACCGAGATGTGCTTCTAGAGCAGGTCCCAGCTCCCACAAAACCACGGAGGCGGGAGGGTGTGCGTGTACTTGTGGTGGGCCTGGCGGGGGAGCGGCTGACTGCAGGGTCGGGCTTTCAAGGGGCTCCTCCCAGGACTTACTGTGCTTGTTATTGAAGACGCCGACCGAGAGCGCGGATTCCAGATCCTTCAGCTGAAGCTCTTCCCTCATCGAGCCCGCTCGCCAATAGTCAAGGGTTGCCTTGGTGATGAGGTCGCCCCCAGCATTGCTGAGGATAAAGAATAAGAGTAAAACTGCCTATCATGACGCATCTCCAATCTGGAAACTGACCTGCTCTGAGGCTGAATCTTTTTTTTTTTTTAACGATTTTATGATGCACACAAGAGCTGGGGTGCAGGCCAGAGTCACGGGAGGTGAGAGGATTCCCCAGAGACAGAGTAGGGAGCAGAACAGGCAGATCCACTGAAACCCACTGCCGAGGGGAGCAGCGGGGAGTCAGGAGAGGTCTGCTGCGCCATGTGGGTCCCTCCCTGGCCGGGGATCGAACTCGCGCTGCTATGCCGCAGACGCTTCACAGTGCGGTGCCAGGGAGGCCCTCTGAGGCTGAATCCTAATGGAGGAATACTTGCTACTGGACACAGGCGAAACAGCGTCTCCCCACAAGGTGCTTCATATCCGTTTCCTCAGAGCGTGCTGTGCGCAGCTACAGCGTTACCCACGGACAGTGTGTGCAGCTAAGGACACGGCGCTCGCCAGCCCTCGTTCCCTCGTTCACTTTCTCCTGCCCACAATCCGTGCCACGCTGACCCCAGCAAGCTGTCAGCAAGGCTGGCACGCCCACCCCTGGTCACCGAGACCTCCTTCCAGCACCAGGAGGGTGGGGGGCCTATGTGCCCCAAGAGAGTGCTCCCGCTGACCTGAGGAAGATGAAGATGGCCTTCCGGTAAGACACGCCGTCCACCTGCTCGTAGTAGTCGAGGAACGGCTTGATGGCGTCGATGACCCCCGGGTGCATCTTGTCCATCTCGTCAAAGATGAACACGGAGCTGGCACAGGCGCTCACGTTGCCCTGGATCCACTTCTGTAACTGGTCCTACACCAGCCGTAAAGGAAGAAAGGGTGCCGGGGCTCAAGGGACGCGCTGAGTGGGGCAGGCACCACCCGGCCCTCGTGCTCCGAAAGAGGAAAGAGCAGAGCTTGAAGGGGTCGGCCGAGAGTGAAGCGGGACCCTAGCCTGTCGGGCAGCAGCTTCCCCAAAAGTTCATCTATGGCGTGGAAACTGGCAGAGAGGTCAGTGTTAAAATGCGATTTTTTGCTGACTCGAATGACATGTGAAAGGAACTTTGTAAAGAGAGGCAGAAGCCCCGTGAACGTTTATCATCCACTGTGAATCAGTCTCAGTCTTCATCTCACAGCAGACCGAAGCGCCGATCAGTTCGCCAGAGGAATAAGACACCAGGTGGCCACGGGACCCAAGGCCAGCGCCTGTGACTGGCGCTGTGGGCAGAGGGGCCCACCGAAATGACACTCACAAAGGCAACTGTTCCTGTGCTTTCTCGAAGCAAACACCCAGACACCTGAGCCACAGCCCTCAAGCCCCAACAGGGACTAACCTGGCCACGAGCCTGCTCGGGAAGCGTCCTCACCTGCCTTACCCTGACACCTTTCTATCTGTGTGCGCATTTGGTCTTTTTCTGACTTAGTGTACTTCTAGAGATTGGAGTGACAAAGAATGGGGAAATCATCCTTCCTTTTGGTATGTTCTATCTTGCAGTGTGAGTAGAAATTCCCACTTTCATTTTTGTGCTTCAGTTTCTCTTTCTGTTCCCAGTCCTGACCTAACAGATGGAACATGGACTTTCACCAGGACGATGTTTATCTAAACGAGAACCTGATTAGACGCTCTAATAGCAGTGAAAAGTGGAGAGACACTTCCAAAGGGTGACAGATCTAAGATCCAGTCCTTTGAGGCTTTCGTTGGCAGAAAGCAGCAGTGCTAAGGATCTGAAGTAGGAGAGGAACAGAGAGAATAAAAGCTACTGAGGTCAAAGAAACTCCTCTAGTCTACACTGCAGAGGCAGAGATGAGTCTGCTCCGGAAGCAGGAGCGTTAAGGGAAGCCGGGTCCAAGCAAAGTCACATCTCCTTCAACGACAAGGGCTACGTGGAGCAGGCTGGCTACCCTGAGAACTGGGGTTTTTGGGTTCCAGTTTGGTCTCTGCTACAGGATCACAGATTGTAAGGAACAAGTCGCCTCGCCTCTCTTTGAGTAGAATATCATCTACCCGCCCAAATAATTCTGGAATCAAGTGAGCAAAAAGTGGTAGGAGGGTTTTGCAAAGGGCAAAGCGTTCCCAGGGGTGATGTGCCTTAAGCCAGCAAAGGGGCACAGAGAAAAGCAGCGGAGTTAGCAATCAGGTCTCCCCGCGGCCAGGGAACGGGGTCCCTTGCCTGGTACAGGTTTATCTGGTGCTCGTGAGGGAAGTGCAGCGTCGGTATGAACAGGTGAACAAAGTTACTCTTCAGGCCACTGGGATGAAGATTTTGGGCCACAATTTGGCTGACAAAATTCTTGCCGGTGCCAGCCCAGCCGTGTAAGGAAAGAGTCAGCGGCTTCTTGGGGTTTTTGTTGTTCTTGAAGCCTGTCAGTGCCTTGAGAATCACCTCAGAGGCCAGATGCTGCCCAAACAGCTTTTCCTCCAGTTCTAGCTTGAGAGCTGCAGGTGCCAGGCAGAGAAGAGAGGAAAATGCATTAAATGTGCCCCAGAAAAGCCCCAACTAGCAGAGGGAGAGGCTGGAGGGGCAAGTGTCCGGGCACTGCCCAGCCCCAGGGTCCCCCGGGTAAGGTGCGCCAGATAAGGAGGTGCACCGTGTTCCTCCGTCCAAAGACCGGCCCTCTCGATGCGACCACAGGAAGGCAAGGCCCCTGTGTGGGCTCCCTGGACGGGGCTGCACATCCGACAGCTACGTAATGGGGCTGGCGGCGCGGGAGGGTGTCCCGACTGCAACCCCAGGGCGCCCACACTCGGCGCGCTGGGCAGAGCCCCGACCTGAGCCCCGTCTCAGCAGGCACCGCCTCGGTCCTCCCTCCCGCCCCAGCCCCGGTGCGCCCCACGGGCGCGCCCCCGGCCCTGCCCGCGCGCCCCGCAGGCCGCCCGCCCGCCGCCCTACCCGACGCGTTGAACGGCCGCTCGTCCAGGCAGCACTCGGCGAAGTGGCAGTGCAACTGCTTGTGGTACAGGTAGCCGGTGAGGAGCGACAGCGCCCCGAAGGCGAGCGACGTGCTGACCGGCTCCAGCGCCGCCGCCGCGTGCGCCGCCAGCAGCAGCCGCAGCACCGCGCGCCCCGCCGACGGCATCGCCCTCCAGGCAGCCCGCGCGCGGACACCGACCTCAGCCCCGGCGCCGCGCGCCGCCAGACGTCGGGGCCGCGCGTCACTTCCGCCCCGCTCCTAGGCCGGCCCCGTTGGTGGGGCCTGCTTGCGCCGCCATCTTTGTGAGTGGCATTAAAGGTGCCTGGTGACTCAGGTTCAGCTGCACCCACGCCCAGCTCTGACGGTTTTGAGCTCTTAAGAGTTTCTCAGAGGTCTCAGACACTGCTTTGCCATACTCCTCTCAGGTCCTCTAGGCCTACAATGGGCGTGTTTCGTCTACCACTGGCCTGTCTTCTTCCTGATCAGTGGCTGAGCTTCGGGGTTCCCGGCCCCAGGGTGCAGGATGCACCCGAGACTGAGGCTCGGAGGGCACAGCGGAGCTCAGAGCTCATCTCGTCACTCCGCTGGCCACAAGGCAGCTCCCTTGCCGGCCTCTGGGAAGCCAGCGGCTTCCCTCTTGTTTTTAGGCGCTGGGGAAGGCACCGAGTGGGGACTGGAGAAGCACAGGGGCCGTGGATGGGGAAGGCATTGCACTAAACTGGGGGTCAAAGAAGAAGTAAAAGGAGCAAAGAGCAGAATGTGCAGAACGCGCACTTTGGGGATCTGGACGTATTCGGCATGATGGGGGCTGGTGACCGGGAAATGCACAGCTGGGCAGAGAACGCTAGTGGGAGAAACTTGAGGGACACCTCCTGGGGCCAGTGGGTGGCGCCCGGAGCCAACAGGAGGGAGCTTGCCGGACTACCCCCACCCTGATTCCCTGCCCTGGGGCTGCTGGCACGCGGGGGTGGAGTCCAGTCGCTGCAAGGGCCATAGAAACACTGAGCTCCGGCCACTGGGTCTCTTTGTTCGGCTTCCCACCGCACCCTGGCTCTGCTCAGCTGCCCCTACCTGTGGGTGGGACAGATGGCTTCTGGCCACATGCCAACAAATAAACTTTCTTTTTTCTCTTAGCTCCATAATCCCCCTAGGGGGTCCCCTGCACCCACCTGTTCTCTCTGACCTGCTTTCCCAACAACAGCGACAGGTGGTCTTTCACAGCAAGCTGGGGGGAGTCCTACCCGAATTTGCTCGCTGCTTCCAAAAATCTGTCCATCCTTTTTAACTCTGACGTCACAACGTGCCCGCCTTCCTCTCAGACTGTTCCCTGCCCGCAGCCTCCCCGCCCTTAGGTGCACAGCCCCTCCTCTCTTCTGCCTCAGAGTCTTTGCACACCGGTCCTGGCCGCTGGACTTGCTTTGGAGTCCCAGCTGGCTGCGAGCTCGCAGGCTCAGCTCCAGGCCGGTCTGCCTCACCCAGAGCAACCCTGCTCCCACCTGCGCCCAGTCACCCACCGCCCTGTGTCCTTGATGGTTCTAGAGAATCGGTGAATTTCCTGTGAAGAAAAAGTCCACGTGGTGATGTGGATACTCTGCCCTCGAGGAGGGCTTGAACCCTTAGCCCTAAGTGTGGCCGCTCAGGGGACGTCCCTCCAAGGCGGACAGCTGCACGTGTGCGTTCGCTCATGTGGTAACAGGGAGATCGGTGTGGGCTGCGTGTAAGATCTGTGCAAACTCTCTGAATCTGAAATATCCTAAAATTAAAGTTATATATTTTTAAATCTAGTTTTGTATGTGCTTTTGTTACAGGGCAGGGAGAGGAGCACCCAGAAGCCCCAAGCCTGCCCTCTCTGAATGGGTTCTGCCATCCGCCGCATTAAGACAAACATACAAAAC
>JAGFMF010011687.1:524865-560269 GCA_019455555.1 Galemys pyrenaicus
GGGTTGGCACGTCTCCCAGCCCCCCGTGAACCTCACTCTCTCTGGGCTCTGCTCCCACTGCTCCACTTCAGCCCCTCCTGCTGCTCGCTCCTGCTCCTGGCGTCCCCGTGACGCCGCCCCAATAGGCCCAGTCCCTCAGCCCAGGTGCGCCCACCTGCACACACCCACGCCCCAGTCCAGGAGCCGCCCTCAGGGCTGCGTGCGGGACCGTGGGGTCCATCGGGGATGCTGGTGGAGGGAGGGCGGACAAAGCTGATCATTTTCATTTGCCTACAACGGCTCCTGTTCTCACTGCCCGTCTGCTCCCAGCCTGCTCACTGTTCCTCAGGCCCTGTCCCCTCTGCTCTCCTCACTGTCCCTTCTCCTCCCCGCCAGAAGCCTGAGCGACCCCTGCCTGCGGCTCCCCACTCTTAGGAGGCAGCTGGTTCCCAGCACCTCCACTCTCACCCCTCGCCCTGAGACCCTGTGTGCCCCGCCTGCTGTGCCACCCAGCCTGGAGGCGGGTGGGTGTCGCTGGTGCCCGGCTGGGGGTGGGGCTGGGGCTCTCCCCACTTTTGCTCCTGAACCTCCTCTTAGCCGCTCTCTGGCTCTCCATGAAGGAACGAGCGACGCAGCTATTGCAGGGGCTCCTTTCAGAAATACAGCTGCCCTTTGGGGAGAATCACGTCTCATGAGTAACCGCTGACTTGGGCCGTGAGGCCACTGGGGAGGAAGGGAAGTGCAGGGGCCGGAGGTGGGGTCCCGGGGCCAGCAGTGCGGGCAGCGGTGGCTCTGGACGGAGAGGGGGATTCCCTCCACCGTGACTGTTTCCTGGGGGCTAGTCTGTACCCCACCCCGCAGGAGAGGGGCTGTCTGCACCCTGAGCGTCACAGAGGCAGAGAACCCCACACCCCGCTCCCCCAGGGGCCGGGCTTGGGTGAAGGGTGTGTAACGCGGAGGCCCCAGCACGGCCCCACCCGCGTCCTGTCTGAGAGCAGCCGGAGGACGCCAGCCCCAGGCCCCCGGTTCCGCTTCCAAGGCCTCCAGGGTGACGTCACCGTCAAGACGCCAGCCCGCGGAGCCCGGCCGGGCACTGGGGACAGGGCGAGAGGCCGCAGAGCAGGGTACGCTGAGGCTGACCAGAGCCCTCCAGCCCGCGCAGGGCAGAGGTCAGAGGGCTGCGGCTGCCTGGCAGAGAGCTCAAACCCCCCTGATGTTGGGGGGCAGCCTCCAACCCCGCAAATCTGCTCTCTCTTGCCTCTCTGGCGTCCTCAGTCTTGTGGTCTCACCTCCGAGTGAGGCTGCCCTTAAACCCTCACCTGCTGGGCCCAGGTGTCCCTAGTCATAGGCACAGCCCACGCCCCTCGGCCCCCACCCCAGGCAGGAGGGCATAAAGAAGCCTGAATTTTACCCCATACCCGGAGCCCCGTGTGGGCCTCTGGCTTCTCCCCTGGCTGGTACACACGTATCATCACGGTTCTTGTTCTAGCAAGCTAATCAACTCTTCACCAGGCTCTAACCTCCACTGGACAGTTAGATCCTTCAGGGAGCGGAGGTAGACCTTCACACATGCATCCCCACCCCTGGAATTAGTCCCATTGAATCACAGCTGTTCAAACAACAGCAGCTGCAATGGTTTACATTTAAGACCAGGCAAATTCCAGGTGCTGCCAGGGCTATCTCAGCAATCCTAGGAGGAAGTGAGGCCCAGCGTCTCCCCTTTCAGGAATGGGGTGATGTCAAATGTGATCCCCAGATAGGCAAGGGTGGCGCCCCACACCACACAGACCTAGGCTCAGACCTTGTCCTCCAGCCTGCTCCCCCAGCTGCAGGCACCTGTAGGGTCAGAGAACAGTGACCAGGCTCCTCCGCCCTCCCGCCATTGGTGTGATGACGGACACCTGCGGTCCTGCATGCAGGCCTGAGTGGGCATGCGCAGGTGGGTGCATCTGGGCTGGGACACGAGGCAGTGTCACGAGGACGCCAGTAGGTGAAGACAGAGCAGAGAGAGGGAGAGAAAAAGGCAGAAGCAGCAGCAATAGTAGCAGGGACGAGAGGCTGGAGGGCCCGGAGACTGGAGATGTGCTGGGGGCTAGGAGCCCGCCAGCCTCCTGGCCCCCGGCCCCCGCCTGCCATGCACCTGGTCGCCTCTGAGATAATGATGCAATAAAAGCATAAAACGCCACCGAAGCTCCAGGACGCCTGCTTGCCCTGTCTGCTCGGATCACAGAGAACCTGCTCCACGCCTTCCCGGCTCTATAGCACCCCAGGCCTCAGTTTTCCCTTCTCCAAAAGTAGGGTAAGAAGAGGCACGCTCTGAGGTGGCCCCAGAAAACCAGCACTTTCAAACACTAAATCTGCCCACGGGCCGGTACTGTCATCGCGGTGGGAAGAGGAATTTTGCTGTCCTTTGGGAAGAAATTGGACTTGCAGAGTTGACCTTTAAGGTCACGTTGCTCAAAACCAGTCCAGTTTTGGGCCCCTGCCTGAATTAGCTCTGAAGTCTTGGTGCACGCTGGCCTGGGGTCGGGCCCGAAGGCAGGTGTTTCATCTGAGGTTCTCGTTACTTCAGTCCCTCCATGCCGTGTGTCTGAAAAAGAAGCCAGCAGGGCCCAGTCCCAGAACACCCCACACGGCGAGAAGAGGGACCACCCTGTGCCCCCTGAGCTCTCCGCAGGCCCGACGGGTAATCCACGCAGCATCACACAGGCCAGCAAAGACAGACGACGCGGTGGCCGTGGCTGCGGGGGAGCATTCACACAGTTGTCGGCCAGGACTCTGTCCGGATGGGGGAGTGTGGCCAGGAGGGCACAGAGCAGGTTCTTCGTGATTCCGGCAGGCGGGTCAAGGAAGGAGTCCTGGGGCCCTCGGTGCCTTTTATGCTTTTATTATCAGAGGCGGCCAGGTGCATGACAGGCGGGGGCCGGGGGGCTGGCAGGCACCCCAGCCCCCCGTGGATCTCACTCTCTCGGCTGCTTTGCTGCTCCTTCTGTTGTTCTCTGCTGCTCTCGTTCTGCTGGTGACCTCCTGACGCCTCCCTCATTCGGCCATGTCCAAACTCAGGTGCGCCCACCTGCGCATGCCCACTTAGGCACATGTGCAGAACTGTAGGTGTCCGTCACCACACCAGTGGCGGGAGGGCAGGAAAGCCTGCTACTTTTCTCTGGCCCCACAGGGAGCCGGGTCACCGAGGGCAGAGGTGAGACATCACCTGACAGACAAGGGGGTGACCTCGCCCTTACTCTGTGAAGGTGAGATTCTCGGACAGAGAGGACACTTTCACTGATAGATCTAGAGCTGGAAAAGGCCCCCAAACTGCATTCAGCTAGGTCATAAAAGGGGGATCAGCGATTGCTTTTTCGATTAGGAGAAGGACAGATGCTCAGGACACGTTGAGCTTCGATTAGGGAGAGACAGAGGACTCGGGCAAGGCCAGAAGCTTCTCCAGGCTTCCAGGCCCTCACCCCAACCACCCACATTCTTTACCCTGATAAGAGACCACCCAGCCTCCCGGGCCTGAATTGCCCTCTAGCTCCACAGAAGGTGAGCAGAGGCCTACTCTGGCCTAGTGAGAAAAGCCTCGCCGGTTCCTCTGGGGAGACTGACCCCGTGAGGACACAAGCCTCTCTCTCTATGGAATGTTCCACGCCCGCCAGGGCAGCCACATGCTCACGAGGCCCTGAGCCCTGAAGGGCAGTGAATCCAGATGAGAGGGGCCTCAGTGTGAGCTTCACGGTGAAAACCTGCTAGGAAAGAACAGTAAAATAGCTCATTAGTAACTTTAGAAATAGGGGCCCTCGCTGGTGGCTCAGGGGTTAAGCACTGCACTGTGAAGCATCTGCAGCCACTGCAGCATGAGTTCAGTCCCTGCTGCCCACCAGGGAGGGACCCACAGGCACAGCAGACTCTCCTGCCTCACTTGCTGCTCCCCTCAGCAGTGGATTTCAGTGGATCCGCCTGTTCTGCTCCCCACTCTGATTCTGAGAGGGGGTGAACCCTCTCATCCCCTCTGACCTATACTCCAGTTCTTCTACATTTAAAAAAAAATTTTTTAATAAGGATAATAGAACCTCCCTTAAATAAGTCAGTGTTTCCCTGGACATCAGGCGAGTGTTCTGTGAGTGTTGTTTTGAAAAGGCCTGCCTGATGCTGCCTGTCTCCAGGAAGCACTTAAAAAAGTTAGCTGCTATTATATTTCAAGTTATTATTTGTAATAAAATATTGGCTGCCAGTCCATGGAAAGGGCCTGCCAGGCCCTGATGTGATCCCTCCTCTGGTTTTCATTAACATGCTTTCCTTTTTCAGCCGGAGTCGCCCTGAGCTGGGGGTCAGGCCAGCTCTGTGTGCTGCCCCTGGACCCCACGCTCAGCTTCATACTTGGGGTGCTTCTCCCAGAGCTCTTGGCAGCTTTTGAACAAGGAGCTTTGCACTTAGTATGAAACTCCGTAGTTATGGGGCCAAGTCTGCTTGGCGTCAGAGCGCTTCCCGTGCTGTGGGGGAAGGGCCGGCCCCCCCACCCCAAGAGCGCCCCCCTCCCCAGCATCCTGGCCTGTCTGCCAGCAGCTTGGGGGATGGTGGCGTCCAAGGGCTGTGCCCTGTGACTGTCAGGCCTCTCCTTTAGCAGACCTGCCCCTTGCAGGCAGCTCTTTCTGCCCATGTGTCTATGCCAGCGTGCTTCCGGCCCTTCCCTTTTATAATAAACCTGCCCTTTCGGAGGCTTTTTTTTTTTAAAGATTTATTTATTTATGCACACAAGTGCTGGGGTACAGGCCAGAGGTGTGTGTGGGGTGGGGAGAGGAGTGAGGAGAGGAGTCACCAGAGACAGAGCGGGGAGCAGAACAGGCAAATGGACTGAAGCACACTGCTGAGGGGAGCAGCGGGGAGGCAGGAGAGGTCTGCTGGGAGACAGGAGAGGTCTGCTGCGCCATGTGGGCCCCCTCCCTGGCCGGGGATCGAACTCATGCTGCAGTGGCTGCAGATGCCCCACAGAGTGGTGCGCAACCTCTTGTACCACAAGGGAGGCCCCTTTCTGGAGACTTAAAAAAAGAGAAGAGGAGATTTAGGGCGGCCCGTGCATGTCCTCTGACCGGACAGCGAGGAGCGGGGAGAAGCTTGGAGAGTTGTCAGCGTCCCCAGCGCAGCTCCGGCTCTGCCCGAGGAAGGAATGTGGAACCAGCAGAAGGACTGTGCAAGCAGAGAAGCCGCGAGGCTCCGCCTGGGGCTAGGAGCGGGTGCTGGCTGGGACTGCTTGGGGCCTGCCCAGCCCTGGGGCCTGCGCAGCTCCTGGCCTTTTTGCCCATCTCTAAAATGGGCCGATGATGACGCTGCATAGCCCAGGGGCTGATGCTGAAGATAAAGCAAGTGGCGGCTGCCGCAGCGGGATTGTTACATGGGAGGCATGAGCTCTGGCTGCAGGGAGCAGGCTGGGGGCGCCGCTCCCAGGGGCAGCCTTGGATCTGCGAGGGAGACTGGCTCGGCCCTTGACAGCGGGCCCCACCCTGCATACTTGGGGGATTAGTTGCAAGCCTGCAGTCACGAGACAGTGCCTGTGACAGGCCCTGGCGCCAGGGATAACTGCACGTGCAGGAGTCCCAGAGGTGACTGAGGGGCAGGAGGGGGTCCCATCGCTCCCGGCCGGCCGCGCCGCCTGGACAGGCTTCCAGGGCCGCAAAGCCCCCTGCAGGGCCTCCTAGGAAATGGGTTCCGGATGTGTCCCAAGCTGGACCCCGGAACTGACCGCTTGCCGGCGGCCCCGGGGGAGCCGGCCTGGGTGGGTATGTGAGTGGGAACTGCGTGCGCCCACCCGGTGCCCCCTCACCCCGCCAGGAGCCTCTGCCTCCAGCCACGCGCGGGGACGGCAGCTTCCCAGAAAGCATCCTGGCAGCGGTTTGTGCTGAGACACACTCCTCCTCCACCCGCCGCTCCCATCAGCCGTGTCCCCTCCGGAAATGCTCCCTGCCTGGCCGGCTCAGCCACGACTCTGAAGCCAGCGTCTGGGGAGGGCCAGCCGGTGCACCTTGTGGTCAGGCCTGGAGGTGCCGCGAGCACGTCTCTCTCCCTGGGGAGTTCGCCAGCAGGCAGCGGCCCGGGCTGCTTGTCCTTTTGAACATCAAGTGAGCCATTTCAACACGTCCAGCCCGGTGGACGAAGCACACTCATGCCGCCATGCAGCCATCCCTCCCTCCATCCCAGAATGTCTTCGTCTTCTAGAAAGAAAGCCTGAGCCTCCTGGCTGGGGCCCTCCCGCTCTGACAAGCCAGAGAGACCCGAGCAGCATATGGCCTCCATGGCTGCTCCTTTCGCCAAGGTGATGCTCCCCAGCACCGCCCACGGTCGCAGGTGCTACCAGCCAGTCATTTCTGTGGCTGAAGAATGTGCTTTCACCGTGTGCCTGTGCAATCTTTTCTGGCCACTGGACGTGACAACCTCACCAGTTTGCACTTTGAGGGGACACCCCGGGGCTCCCTGACTGGGGAAAACATGGAGAATGTGGACGGGACCCTAAATCACAGGGAAAGACGGCTGTGCCCAAGTGCTTGCCATGTGCCGGTTCCTCGGGGCACAAACTTCTGTGACGAGACGTCCACCTTGACCGAGGTCCAGCCCTCGGACCCAGACCGAATGCGGCCATTGAGCTGTCTCAGTTCCGCTCTCTAAGTGGGCCTGATTAAATCCCGGCCTCTGATTAGCCAGGCACCGGGCGGGGCGCAGAGCCCAGGGACCCTGGGGCCACTTCGTCTTCTGACTGCTGCCCAGGCAGGATGGCACCCTCCATGCGGGCTCCAGGGGAGCAGGCAGGCGGGGACAAGGCCCCAGGCCACCTGGGTGTCTGTGCTGTAGACGTGCAAACTGAGTAAACTAAACCTGCGCCTTCTCCCGTCCTGGGTGGCTGTCAAAGTGGGCCAAGGTCCCAGATTGGTTGTTCTGGATCTGGTCTCCCAGTCCCGCTCAGGGCCACATGGGCCTTGGCCCAGCTCTGTGTCCCAGGTTCCCCAGGCATTCCGGGAAGTGCAGGGCTGGGGCAGGACCCGCAGCCACACCAGAGCTCTCGAGTGTCCTGGCCAAGACTCCTAGTTAAAAAGAAAGAGCAAATCACGGGCCTCCCTGGTGGCGCAGTGGGTTAAGCGACGCAGTATGAAGCAGACCACAGCCACCGCAGCCACTGCAGCACGAGTTCGATCCCTGCTGCCGGCCAGGGAGGGGACCCACATGGTGCGGCAGACCTCTCCTGCTGTGCCCGCTGCTCCCCTCAGCAGTGTACTTCCATTAATCTGCCTGTTCTGCTCCCCGCTCTCTGTGGTGAATCCTCTCACCCCCCACACCTCTGGCCTATACCCCAGTGCTTGTATGCATAAATAAATTAATCTTTAAAAAAAAAAAAAGAAAGAGCAAATCAAATAAGGCCCAATTCAGAGACCTCGGGCTCTGTTGAATGAATCACAGAGGCAGCCTCCCCTCTCAGGAGACCCGCTCAGCAGGGCCCCTAGAAGTGGAAGGTTTTTATAGTCAGAGAGAGGGTGGGGCCAGGTTGTTAGCAAAGGAAAAGGGAGATCTTCGGAAGGAAACGCCTCCCCCCTCGGGCCAGGCAGGACATCTCCACAGATGACCTCATGGTGCGATCAGGAAACTCCAGAAGGGGTGGTTTGAATTCCACTTTGGGGAGAGGCTGGCAGTGGAGCTGGGTTCCCGCCCCATGAGGGACTCCATCTTGGACCCGTTGTTTCTTTTCTTGATGCAACACCTTGCAGTGACCTGCGTGGCAGGCCCGGGGCGGGGTGTGGACCGCCAGCAGTCAGCGCTGAGAGCCCTGCTGGGGAAGCCGCTGCTGGACGGTGGTTCGTCCATAAGCCACGTGGTGTGGCAGCGGGTGATCCGCGCTGTGGACAGAAAGGCCAGAGGAGGGACCTCCCTGGTGGCGCAGTGGGTTAAGCAACGCACCACGAGGCAGGCCACAGCCACTGCAGCACCAATTCGATCCCTGCCACCAGCCAGGGCAGGTGACCCACAGGCTCAGCAGACCTCTCCTGCCTCCCGTTGCTCCCCTCAGCAGTGTGTTTCACTTAATTTGCTTGTTCTGCTCCTCACTTTGCCTCTGGGGGATCCTCTCACCCCCCACACCCCTGGCCTGTGCCCCAGTGCTTGTATGCATAAATGAATAAATCTTTAAAATAAATAAAGGCCAGAGGAGAGGCTGGGACGAGGCACCAGGTGTTGTGGTGGGGACAGGAGAGGAATGGACTCAGCGGCCAGGGCGGGCTCCCAGGGAAGGTCGGCTCACTCAAGACGTGTCCACTCAGTGGGTGCCTGAGGGAGGAGAGAAAGAAGAGGATTCCAGCAAAAAGGCCAACCAGGGAGAAAGTCAGTGAGGCTGGACTGGCAGAGTGGAGGGGGAAGGAGCAGAAGAGGAGCTTGGAGAGAACAGATGGCGCCAGATGGGAAGGGATCTTGTACCATCGTCCAAACTTTGGCTTTTCCGAAATGGAAATCAGGAAGGATTCCAGGAAGAAGCGGGACATGCTTTGACTGTTGTTTAGCAATAAAGGAAACTCCTAGGCCTGGTGACTCAGAGCCTTGATGTCATGCGTGCGTGCGTGCGTGCATACATGCATGCGTGTGTGTGTGCACACACTGCACACAGCTTTAAGCCAGCAGGGTCTTGGGCTAGTGGGCCAGAGCATAAACTCCCAGAGAACTCTCTGATTGGCTCTGCTTGGACCAGGAACATTGTCATTGGCTTACTGGCTTCATGCCCCGCCCCTATGAGAAGAGGACTCCGATTGGCTAGCGTTGCAGGCATGGGCTGGGGCTCCTGAGGGCCAGGGGGTAAGGTGAGCAGTGGGTGCTGACAAGTCAAACTGTTAGGGGGAAAGACCCTCCTGAATGGATTATACAAATAGGTTATGGACTTCGACCCCCATTCCAGACCTACAAGATCCAAGGACTACAAATCCCATAAGGTCATGACCGAAGAGCGGATCACTGGGACCTGAGGGTGGAGGTGAGCAGCCAGGCTGAGTGTAAAAGCAGACACGTGGGCCTTGGGGGGTCCTTTTTCCTTGGGAGTCAGCTCTCAGCGCACCGTTGGGTTCCAGCTCCAAGGAACTGGTAGGATATCTACAGATCTGTATCCCTCTCTTCCCCTTGTGTTATTCACTACGCTATTTCTCCTTCCCTTGTAAATCAAACCCTTTATCAACCTTTGCTGTGTGTGCCTGCAGTTGGGGCATCATAAGTGCCGTTCGAGCGCGCGGGTGAGGACCCGGTCAGGCAAACCCATTTTATACTAGGGCTGCCCTGGAACGAAACAGCGGTCTGAGCACCAGTCCTGAGGCATCTCCTACCGCGCTCCGCCCCAGGAAGGGCTGTGGCGCCTTCAGAAAGCGCTGCCTTCTTGGGAGGGTGAAGCGTCCTTCGTAAGCACTGCTCCTGGGGGGCTTTGATGTCACAGAGCCAACCGCCCGACCAGCTGACCCAAAAGGTCACTTCAGCAATGGCCCTTTCCAGGGCAATCGGGCATTTCCTCGTCACTGGCAAGAGCGTCCTCGGGAAATGAGAGGGGCCAGGGGACGGCGCCATGCACATCTCCTCTCGGCTCGGCGTTTGCGGACGCAGCACGGCAACACCTGAAGACACACCGGTGCACTGACCTCCGGGGTCGAGAGAGGGAACACTCCCAACACCCCAAGTCCCGGCCTCCCCAGGAGGCCCCAGGGACTTCGGTGCCCGCACGCAGACCTGTGTTCCCAGGTGAGCGCCCAACCCCCGCCATGCCCCTCGCCCCCCAAGGGCTGGGCCACCAATACCATTTTATTTATTTGCTTTTTTTTAAACATTTTTTTTTAAGGCTTATTTATTTGTGCACACAAGAACTGGGGTACAAGCCAGAGGTGCGGGGGTGAGAGGAGTCACCATGTTACAGGGCAACCTTAATATAAAATGGGTTTGCCTGACTGGGTCCTCACCCGCACGCTCGAACGACACTTATGATGCCCCAACTGCAGGCACACACAGCAAAGGTTGATAAAGGGTTTGATTTACAAGGGAAGGAGAAATAGCGTAGTGAATAACACAAGGGGAAGAGAGGGATACAGATCTGTAGATATCCTACCAGTTCCTTGGAGCTGGAACCCAACGGTGCGCTGAGAGCTGACTCCCAAGGAAAAAGGACCCCCCAAGGCCCACGTGTCTGCTTTTACACTCAGCCTGGCTGCTCACCTCCACCCTCAGGTCCCAGTGATCCGCTCTTCGGTCATGACCTTATGGGATTTGTAGTCCTTGGATCTTGTAGGTCTGGAATGGGGGTCGAAGTCCATAACCTATTTGTATAATCCATTCAGGAGGGTCTTTCCCCCTAACAACCAGAGACAGAGCGGGGAGCAGAACAGGCAGATCCACTGAAGCACACTGTCGAGAGGAGCAGCGGGCACAGCAGGAGAGGTCTGCTGCGCCCTGTGGGTCCCCTCCCTGCCTGTGACAGGGATCAAACTCGAGCTGCAGTGGCTGCGGTTTGCTTCATAGAGCGTTGCTTACCCACTGCGCCACCAGGGTGGCCCCACCAATTCCATTTTACTGGCAAAGAACAATACCGAGGCCCAGAGAAAAGTATAGCAGCACCACCACCCTCAAAAATAACACCAATGGCGCCCACTGGCTGAGGGGAGCTTTAGATGTTCTTGGCTGAAGATCAGAGAAGGTTTGGTCTTCCTTGCCAGGCCCCGGCTTAACTGGTTCATTCCAGCAGGTGATGAGGAGTTTCCCCAGCTGAAAGCACCACAGGCAGAAGATCGCCCCACTAAGCCCTTCTTATTCCATGCGCCAGGTAGCGGCAGGTGGTAGCCGGCTCTCTTCCTGTGCGATTTTCTCAGCCGATGCTGGTTTCCTCAGTCCTGCAGTTTCAGAGGACGGCGGGACAGAGCCTGGGCTGTCTCTGGCTCACGATTCGGGGGCTGGTACAGCCACCAGACCTCGGCCCCAAAACTGACTTTCGCATGTCTGTGACAGCCACACCTGGCCCGAGGGCGGGCAGAGGCGGCAAGTCCAGCTGCCCCGGGCCCAGCGCGGGAGCCCTCTGGGCCACCGGCCCTTCCGTCCTGTTCCTGCTCGTGGCTGTCCCTTCGTCTTGTGGTGCCGGGGTAACCCGGCCTGACAGCCCAAGCTCTGGGAACAGGTGTTGAGCACAAGCGCACATCTGGCTCTGGGTGGGGGCGTGTGCTGTGCGGCCAGTGGACCCAAAGTGGCACACCCCGCCGCCAGCCCCAGCGGCCGAGCAGGACCCCACGGGTCTCCTGCTAGGCAGGGGCCGTGCTCCCCGCTTGGAGGAGAAGGAGCCTGAAGCCCTCACCCCCGACTCTGCGAGACGCTCTCACCCTGGACTCCCAGGAGCTCTGTCGACTGTCAGCCGCGGGCACACTCGGGAAACCTGGTTCAGAGCGGGAGGCCAACTGCCTCAGGCTGCACAGCCCCCACCCCGGGGCTGCTCTGGGGTCCAGGCCGGCAGGGGCTCCGGAACACTGGCCGGGGTCTATGCCGGGGCCCTGGCCGGCCCTTCCCCTGGCCTGGGCTGCTTGGGGTGCAAGCTGGGGTGATGCTGTCCCTCTGGGAACACCTCAGGGTGGAAGGTGGGGAGACTGATTTCCCCTCTTCTCCACCTCTCCTAGCGGCGCTGGCAGAGCTGCCAAGACAAGATCCTTGCCTTGCTGAGGTCTCACCCCAATCCACAGGGGGTGACACTGGGGGTGGCAGGGAGATACACAGGTAAGGATTTTAAAGCAGGAGATTCCAGGAGCGGGGCACACACCGTCGATGCTTCTGCTGAGGACCTGATGGGTCTTGGAGCTCCTGTTAGGAACAATCAAGCCTTTCTGCCAGGGTGGGGGGCCAGGACTGTGGGTGGGGTGGGGGGCGCTGGTTGCCTAGGGCCAGAACCGCTGGCACCAAGCGTGCAGTGGGGGCTTTCTCGTCTCACGTCTCACGGTTCTGCAAACCTGAGTCAGGGCTGAAGTCACGGCCCCAGGCTGGCTCCTTATGAAGAAGGCTCTTGGGGAGACTTTGCTAAAATTTCCAGTTCTAGAAGCATCGAGCGTCTTCTCTTCTGACTTTTGCTTCTGTCTTAATAGATTCAATGCTCCCTCTCTGTGATTGCTTTGGAGTCACCCAGAGAAGCCAGGCTGGTCTCCCCACCCCTGACCCCATTTACTGCCGTCTGCAAAGTCCCTATCGCAGTGGCCGGCAGCGTATTCCTGTCTGGGCTCTGGAGGAGGACAGTCTAGGGGGGTCACTGTTCGGTTGACCACCATCTGTGTCGGCGGCCCTGCTGGAGTATCCAGGTTGCTGTGAGGGTAGACAGCTCAGGCCTGTGCTGTGTCGGGAGCGCTGCACCCCCAGACAGCGCGGCACCCCCAGGCAGCAGGGGCTTGGCAGAGCAGGCTCTCCAAGGCAGGATCTGGGGGTGTGGTCTAGGACCGGGATGGGATGGCCGCCTCACCATCCCCAGCCCCTCGGGGCAGGAGGTGGGAGTTGCCTTATGTGCTGACGGGTGGGGTAGGCGGTGCTGCTGAGCGCTCAGGCCTCCCTCCCCTCCCAAGCCTTCTCTTCCCGCTTTAGGGACCCAGAGGCTGCCTGCTCCGCTCACTCGCTCACTGGTCTCCCCAGCTCCGGCCACCCACCCAGATGCCTCCTGCAGCTCTGGCCCTGGTCATGGAGGGCAGCCAGGTCCTCCCGGCCTTCCTGCTCTGCAGCACGCTGCTGGTCATCAAGATGTACGTGGTGGCCATCATCACTGGCCAAGTGAGGCTGCGGAAGAAGGTATGCCCCGCGCTGCACTTCCCTGCTGCCTGCTGCCGCCTCCAGCAGGGAGGCTTAGGAACAGGGCTTGGCCAGGGGATGAGCGGCTGGGTCCTGGGTGCCCCCGCAGGCCTCTCGGACAGTTCTCTGGCTTTCAGCAGGGCCCACGCCCTGTCGTCCTCGTCCTGGCTGTGAGGCTTCTCATGTAGCAGCAGTGAGTTCTGGGCAGGCAGGACGGGACTGCCAGGAACGCCGCAGGGGTCCAGCGAGGGGCAGGCCCAAGGGTGGAGCAGGACAGCCGCAGCTTCCCTCTGCCCTGGCCGCTTCCCAGCACACAGATCTGATATTTTTGGGGTGGAGTGGGAACCGGCAAATCAGGAGTCTGAGAAACGTTTAAGTGGAAATTCCCGACTCCCCAGCCGGGTTGCTTAGAAAGTCAGCGAGCAGGAGACTCCAAGGCAGGCTCTGTCGAAGCTTTCCAGATGCCGCCTGCCCCGCTCGCCCCAGTCCTGAGCCAAAACAGCACAAAGAGGCCAAGAGCCGAGCTGGCAGAGGGCGGCAGCAGGCCGCGAGCTGGCTGCACCCAGGCGCGCCGTCCTGGTCGACTTGGGGCTGCTGAAGACCCCGGGGTCCCTGGAGGCCTCCTGGGGAGAGCTGCTCCTGGCCACGGTGCCCTGGGGTCCCCTGGTCCAGGCAAAGGCAAGGACAGCCGGGCTCTGGCGTCACCTGCCATCAGGGCACCTCGGGCCAGCGGGGACTTTGCCAGGAGCCAGCCCCGGCGCAGGCAGCCCCAGGTGAAATGACTCGGAGCAGAGGCACCTGGTCCCGCCCGGGCTCGGGGAGGGGCACACAGCCTGGTCTGAACCAGGTGTCAGCTCCAGAACCCACACGCTGCCCAGGGGTGGGGGTTCTCCAGACGGCGGCGGGGTCCAGCGTTCTCCTTTTGGTGCCACTCTAGGGACAGGGGACAGGACGGAGGCTGAGCAGCAGTGACTGATGGCCCCTGGGGGGCTCTCCTTGCACGGGAGCACAACTGTGGGGCCCTCCACCAGCACAAGGGGGGAGGCACCTCACCAGGTACTCCTGCAGCTGCCACCTCTGTCTCCTCCTCTGGAGTTCAGTGCAGCCAGAGGGAGGGGGCTGGGCGAGGGACAGGTAAGCAACGGAGGGAGGGTCTGGCTCCCCCAGCCCAAGCCCGGGGACTTCTGGGTCCCCACCCGCTCTGGGAGGTGCCGCACAGAGCAGACCCCGCCAGCCTTAGTGTGCCTCCCCAGTAGCAATCAGGGAAGCAGGAAAGGCAGAGCCACCCACTGCCTGGTGGGAGTGCTCCAGGAGCCGGGCGTAGTGCATGTCAGTCCGCACTAGACTCCCCCGGCCTGAGCTGTGACCCCTGTCTGGGCAGACCGGTGCCCAGTCCTGTCTGCAGCGCAAGCAGCCCATGGCCCGGAGAGCTGCCCTGAGCGCCAAGGCCCCGCATGTCTTGGATGCCCAAGCCCAGGCATGGTCGGGCACCAGAGCTGACCGCTCCTGACCGCTCCTGACTCAGGGCTAGGGAGAGGTGCTCTGGGCTCAGGGCTCTGTTCTGGACCGTCCTGGCTGGACTGGGGCGGACTGGGGCGGCAGGCAGGTCAGAGCCAGCTGTGCTGGGATAGTTGTCACAATGGCTGCCCTCAAAGCAGATTTGCTCCTGGGGGAGCCTGAGGGCTGGGCTGGGCTGCAGCAGGGAGCAGTGGAGATGGGGCTGGAGCTGGGGCTGGAGCGTGACCCTGTGGTCTCCGCACTTACCGGGGAGAGAAGACCCTTCCGTGTGAGCCCTCCTGGTGCCTTCTCCGGCTCCCTCACCCTTCATATCATGCCCCGAGCTCATGTGTGAGGAAGGTGAGGCTCAGGAAGTTCGGAGACCTTCAGTTAGTGCGGAGCTGCGGTCCTCACCCGGCCTGCCAAGGCCCTCTCATCACACTTGGTTTAAAATCCAAATCCTTTGGGTGCCTCCTACACCCCCCTGGTCCCTGATCAAGGATATCCCCTTGGGCCTCTGCCCTTTGTTCTTTTTTAAAAAAATACTTATTTATGCACACAGAGCTGGGGTACAGACCAGAGGTGTGGGGGGTGAGAAGATTCACCAGAAGCAGAGTGGGGAGCAAAACAGGCAGATCAACTAAAACACACTGCTGAGGGGAGCAGCGGGAGAGGCAGGAGAGGTCTGCTGCGCCCTGGGGGTCCCCTCCCTGGCCGGCAGCAGGGATCAAAGGCAGCAGGGATCAAACTCGTGCTTCAGTGACTGTGGTCTGCTTCATAGTGTGTTGCTTAACCCACTGCGCCACCCTTTATGCTCTAACTATGCTGGTTTTTCCAGTCCTCCAACATGCCCATCTTCTGACCTCAGGACCTTTGCACATGCTTTGCACAGTGCTTCAAATGCCCTTGCTACCAACTTCTTTTCATCTGGGTACTGCTGATACTTCCTCCAAGCCTCAGCTTTAACATCTGCCTTTGAGAAGACAGCTCTGTTCCCCAGACTAGGTTAGGTTTCCTGTAAACATTCTCAGTGTTAACCTGCCTTCTTGACACTCACCGCCTTGGCTCATAGGCAATTCCCTCATCACCCTATGAGCTTTGCAAGAGCAGAGGCAAGGGCCTCCCTGGTGGCTCAGGGGTTAAGCACTGCACTGTGAAGCATCTGCAGCCACTGCAGCATGAGTTTCGATCCCTGCCTCCAGCCAGGGAGTGACCCACGTGGTGCAGCAGACCTCTCCTGCCTCACTTGCTGCTCCCCTCAGCAGTGTATTTCAGTCAATCTGCCTGTTCTGTTCCCCACTCTGTCTCTGGTGATTCCTCTCACCCCCTGCATCCCTGATCTGTACCCCAGTTCTTGTATGCATAAGTAAGTAAATCTTTTAAAAAAAAAAACCCCAAAACACATTTAAAAAGGCGCAAGGGGTTAAGCCGCAGCACTATTGAAGCATCCGCAGCCATTGCAGCACGAGTTCGATCCCCGGCCAGGGAGCGGACCCACAGGGCGCAGCAGACCTCTCCTGCCTCCCCGCTGTTCCCCTCGGCAGTGGATTTCGGTCCATCCACCTGTTCAGCTCTCTGCTCTGTCTCTGGTGAATCCTCTCACCCCCCACCCCCCGCCTCTAAACTGTACCCCAGCTCTTTGTGCATCAAGAAATAAATCTTTAAAAAAAAAAAGAGCAGGCGCAGGAGGACTCTGGCTTGGTCTGCTGAGCTGCTATAGCAAAATGCCATGGGCTGGTGAGTTGCAGACAGCAGGCTTCTCTCTCACAATCTGGAAGCTGGGGAGTCCAAGCTCAAGACGCCCACAGTTTTGGTGTCTGGTGCAGCTGCAGTGGAGGCCACCGACATCCTGTCCGTGCAGAACTGGCACGTGCAGATGGCAGATGATGGTGAACAGGCGCGTGTGTGGCACACGGCTGCAGGCCCAGGGGGCGGGAGGCCCATGCTGCCCACAGTAACTCTCAGCCGATGAATTCCAGGCTTTTGCCAACCCGGAGGATGCCCTGAGACACGGAGGCCTCCAGTACTGCCGGAGCGACCCCTACGTGGAACGCTGCCTCAGGTAAGTAGAGGGGGGTCACCTGAGGCTTTCTGCAGTGATTATATTTAGTCATTGATTTGATTTTTTTAAGACTCATGTATTTATGCATACAAGAACTGGGGAATAGACCAGAGGCGTGGGGGGATGAGAGGATTCACCAGAGACAGAGTGGGGAGCAGAACAGGAAGATCAACTGAAACACACTGCTGAGGGGAGCAGCGGGAGGCAGGAGAGGTCTGCTGCGCCACCTGGGTCACTCCCTGGCCAGAGGCAGGGATCGAATGCATGCTGCAGTGTCTGCTGGCTGTGGTCTGCTTCATAACATTGCCTAACCCAATGTGCCACCAGGAAGGCCCCCATTGATTTAATTCTTAATCAACTGTGGAGAGCAACACATACTCACAGCTCAGGATGACAAAACCAGAAGAATAGTCAATGACATGCCCTCCCTCGCTGCTCTGAGTCCCATCCAGGTCTGCAGTCAAGACAGAAGGGTCTTAGCGGCATCACACATCCTCACAGAGATGCTTTCTTCACTTACAAACAAGCACTGGGCTTTTTCCTTTTTACCCCCGAAAGGATCAGCCTTTGCCCTCTGACCTCTACCATGCTTTCCCCGCAACACGGTAGAGATTGCTTCCTGTCACTATGCTGGCGCTCATTCCTTGTGTCAGTGCTATCCTACCTCTGTCATCTCTGGATGCGCACGACTTAGCAGCCAGTTTTCTGGATGTTCAGGCTGTTCTCAGCTTTCTCTGTTATGAATGAACCCATCAAAACCTCATTCATTTGTCAGCGTATGTGTGAGTTAAACTGCAGGATGCAGTTAGATGGTAAGAAAAATGCCAACTGGGTCTCCAGTCTGCTTCCCAGCTGGGATGTGAGGAGTTTGTCTCTACCTGCATCCACTTCTAGATGGTTCCCTGCCAACAGGAACAGTGGAAACGGTCCTCCCATTTCGGTTTTACTTTGCATTTCTTTTCCATGGAGTGAAATTGAACATCTTATCATGTACTCAGCATCTCCCCTAGTCAATTTCAAACAAATTTTCATAATAGAAAAATCAGAACTATTTTTTGCAGACAATTTGAGTAATATTTTCAATACCTAGAAGAAAAAGGAGAAACCACCCGCAATTCTAATCACACTGACATTTTTCTTCTAGCTCTTCTTTGTCTTCTACATCTAAATTTTTTCATTTAGGCATTACATCTAAGTTTATGCCTGCCTGATAAACCCCATTTGGGTTCTGATTTGTTTTTTAAGATTTATTTTATTTATGCATACAAGAAAGAACTGGGCTGTAGGCCAGAGGTGTGGGGCATGAGAGGATTCACCAGACAGAGCAGGGAACAGAACAGGCAGATACTGAAATAAACAGCTGAAGGGAGCAGCGGGGAGACAGGAGAGGTCTGCTGCGCCTTGTGGGGCAGCTCCCTGGCTGGGGATCAAACTCAGGCTGCAGTGGCTGGCAATAGTTTAATGGTGCTGAGACTAACTCCTGAGCCACCAGGGAGGCCCGAGGTTCTGATTTGTTTTTTACAGTTAACATTGTTTTATGAGCACTTTCCAAGTCAGTAAAAAGCACTAAAAAAAAAAAAGATTCTTCCAAAATGACTGCACATTTCATTTCTGCCCACTCTCACTACCAGACTTCCTGACAATTTGCTCTGCTGTTGACACCAGCGGACTAGAGAGTGGGGACGGGGCTCTGGGGAAAGGGGTTGTCAGGGAAGTTCCCCGGGAACGTGGAGAGGGGAGAAGCTGGACAGTAGTGAGGCAGGTGACAGGCCCTCACATAGTTTCAACAGCCCCATGCGTCATAGGCGGACGTGGGTGGGATGCTGCTGTATAAATAAATAAGGGAAGCTCTTTTATTAAAAGTAAGTGTGGGGGGGTGGGGAAGTTCTTATGGTTTTCTTGATCATTGAAAAGAATATACGTAATTGTGGTTTCAAAGAATTACAGACATTTGTCACATCGGAAGTAAAACTCTGCTATTCTACCCTTTCTAAGACGACTACAGTATGTCCATCCAATACTTGGTGGGCAACTACTATGTGCAAGCCACTTGATGAGCACCTACTATGTGCAAGACACCATACTAAGTCCTATTTGGACCACAGTGAAAAAAGCTTGACCCGTGTATGAGTCCACTGTGGTGACCCACACCCCAGCCTCACCCCCATGGCCCTGGCTCTCCCGGGAGGAGGGGGGCGGGTGCTGCAGTCACGTTCACTGTGGCCTGGGGCTGGTTACCTGGTCTTACCGACACCTGGTTAGTTTGGGCTGACTAGCTGTGCCCGGGAGAGCTGACATACCAGGTGGAGCCAGCTCTTTCCTGCCCACCGTGGAGTTTTTCCTGAACGAGTGACCTGACCCCGTAGGCCAGTGGTTGAAATTCAACTCGACCCTTGGGGAGTGCCTCTTGGCTAAGGATGGCTTCATCCACCTGGCACCTATTTAGCCAGGACTTGCCCTGCTGGATCTGGGGTGACTGCCTCCCAGGCTCCTCCTCCCTCTCCTGACTTCACGTGCCCTGGGGAGCGTGCTGGGGGTGCTGAGAGCCATTTGTGCTGCCCTCTGCTAGCGGAGAGCTGGCTGGAACCTGCGGAAGGCCCTGGAAGCAAAGCTGGTTAAATATTAGGCCGAGTGCACTTCATGCTCTGGGAGGCACCCCCCTCCGTGTGGGCTGGGAGCCCGGTGCTGTGCCTCTGCCTGGGGGTGGGCGCAGGCTGGCGACCCACGGTGGGTGCAATGCCCCAACTCGGGGCTGGGAGAAGCCGGGAGCCAGGGCTCGAGGAAGATGCTGAGAACAGCCGCCTCTCTTCCTGGGGGCTGCAGCCGCAGCGAGTGGGCCCTGTGGTCCCAAGAAGGACCTGGGCCTCCAGCCAGGCTGCGGAACAGCTCTCAGGAGTGCGTGGACGCTCCGGTCTGGAGCAGCCGCTCCAGTGCCTGGGGCATCACACTGCAGAGGGGGGGTGGCCTGAGGGCAGAGACCTGTCTGGGCACTAACCAGAGGCCGGAAGAACTGGGCTCTCAGCCCGGACCCCTCCCCACCACACCTTAGTGCGTTTCTACTGACCTGGCCCAGGTGTCGGGGCATCCGGGAGTCAGACCGTGCGGGTGAAAGCGGCTTCGGGTTGGTGCCCAGGACAGTGTCCAGCTGGCGGTGACAGTGACCGAGAGGGCCGCTGACCTCAGGCTCAGCCCAGCGGGGGTGGAGGGCCCACGCTGCAGGGCAGGACCTGGGCAGAGCGTGAGGGTGTGGGGCCAGGGACGGTGGGGGGTGTCGGCCCTTGCAGAAACCACAAAGCGGGTGCCAAGCCGACTGCAGTTCCTGGGGCTCTGAGAAGGCCCCGGGGTGGTTGCCCAGCGCTGCATGGGTCTCCCAGGAGGGCCTAGGTGCCGGGAGGCAGGAGCATCCTTGAGGGGCCGAGGCGCTGACCCAGATGGCGTGTGGGCCCAGCCCTCCCGCTGCGCCTGACCTGCCCGCTGCGTAACTGATTTTCTCTACTTTATGGCCGTTTGGACACTAAGCAGCCAGTCTGTCGTCTCAGACCCCCTTAAGGGAGCCACTAAGGCAGGTGACAGGTGGGCAGAGGGAAGAGGAAGGCCCAAGGTGGCCGCCGATGCTGGTGTTGCAGCGTCTGTCGAGGGGAGGGCGGCCTGACGCAGGACGCTCGCGAAGGGGCCAGCGGGAGTCTGCTGTGGATGCTTCTACCTTACAAGGAGTGGCTGTGGCTGGGGTGACCTGTGTTGCTCAGCATCTCTCTGGTGTGTGACTCCCGCAGCCTGGAAATTCAGACCCTGCTCTGGGAGTCATCCCTGACTTCCTGTGGTCCTTGGCACCCTGTGGGCCTCACTGTGGCTTTGTGGGGACACAGCCCAAGGGAGGAGAGAGGCCTGGGTCCAGCCCAGAGGCTGAGGGGAGAGCTCCAGCTCCTCTTCCCCCCACCCCGGGGACTCCTCAGCCCCCCTGTCTGGGACTTTGTGGCTTTTTGCAGGGGCCGACTTTCCCCTCCACCCTCCTCGCCCCACACCCTTGAGCTCTCCCCACTTCCCTGCACAGCAGGGCCCCCAACCAAGCCCCGACATCCGACATCCGTCCTCACCCCTTTGCACCTCACACTTCCCGATGTCTCCCCTCCCCCACTCTCGGGGCTGGCCCTCTCTGCACCCCATATATTGCGATTCTGTAGCGCTTTCTAAAACTGGACTCCCTTTTAAAATAGAAACACACTTTGAGGAGAGTCTCTGAATGCGTGGGTTTCCCAGAAACCTGCAGATCAGGATGTAATAATTACAAAAAAAGGCTTTTCCAGCAGGTACTTGCTGTGTGGGAGTGCCTGGGAGGAGGGCACCATTTCCACGGGATGGGCTTTATTCTTTTTTAAGATTTATTATTTATGCACACAAGAGCTGGGGTACAGGTCAGAGGTGTGGGGGTGAGAGGAGTCACCAGAGACAGAGTAGGGAGCAGAACAGGCAGATCCACTGAAACCCACTGCTGAGGGGAGCAGCGGGTGAGGCAGGAGAGGTCTGCTGCGCCCTGTGGGTCCCCTCCCTGGCCGGGGATCAAACTCGCGCTGCTGTGCCGCGGATGCTTCACAATGTGACGCTCAACCCGCTGCGCCACCAGGGAGGCTCCAGGATGGACTTCAGAGGACGCTTGGTGCCTCCTCCCAAGTCAGGTGAGCGACTTGCCTGAGCAGTGCTGTCCTCAGCTCCCTCTCCCTCTTCCCTGTGCTCAGGATCCGGCCACGCCTGCCTCTCTCTGGAATGGGCCGACGTCCACTCTCCCACCCGGTCAGGGTGCGGCCTGCCCCACTCTAGCTTGCGTGCCTGACCTGGCCCGGGTTGGGATTTAGGACAAAGGGAGGAGGAATGTGTGTACTGCCACTAGGGTGCAGGGAGCGATGTCAACGGCTGTCTTCTGGGTTTGGGCACAAAGAGCTCCAGGCCCTGCTGAGGTTATGGAAGCTTTTGGACACTTGGCCCCCTTATCAGCGTCACGGGGCCCCTCTCCAGCTCTTATCCAGTCTCACCGCTCACGAGTCACTCTCCGCCCCAGCTAAGTCACTTTACTGTATCTTGAACACTATGCTCATTTCCACCTCAGGGCCTTTGCACATGCCACTCTTGCCCTGGAGAGTGCTCCTCCTATAGAGCTAGCTCCTCATTGCTCAGGCTTCTAGGCAACCATGGCCTTTCCTGACCACACTCGCCCACAGCACTGGGTGAATGCTCTGGGCCCCCATACCGTGGCCCTGGCCTAAGGACTTCCTTGTCAGTGGTGGGGAGAAGAGGGCCCTGCAGCAGGTCACCCACCCCAGGCACTGCGGGGCCAGACCCGGCCCACTGGCACAGCGTTGGTGAAATGCTGGCCAGCTGGAGGGCCGGGAGAGGGGCTTCGGTGGAGTTCCAGCGCCTTGCACGCGTGGCCTGTTCTTGGGGGAGGTCACGGCCTGGCCACCGGGTTCCTATTAATTAGAGCTTCCAATGTGCCGTCTATGACTCTGGTCACTTGCTCAACTCTAATTTATGGGACTCGACGTTCCCACTCTCTTGAGGGAAGCTCCCCGTCAGCAGGAGTCTCGGAAAATGTGAACCGGCTCTTAGCAGATGTGGGTGGGTTTTCTCTCTTGGTCATTTATTTACGGCCGGGCTGCACATGGCCCCGGCCCCCACCCCCGCATGCACACACGCACACACTTGCTTATTTTAAACAAAAGAAAGCAGGACAGCGAGACTGAAGCCCAGAGCTATGCCCGGCCTTCTGGTTGGCTGGCTGCAGGGAGCGGAGCGGAAGCTGTTCTTGTTAGTATCATCCCGAGGGGGAGGGGCTGGCTTCTTTGAGAGGCCGGACGAGAGAGTCCGGCCTGGGTTTCAAAGGTGAGCGCTCAGGCTGGTCCAGCTGGAGGGCCGGGGCCTGCGCCCGGAGAAGTCCCGTGTGGACAGAAGCCAGCGGGCTGAGTCATACGGCGCCCCCTCCTCTGAGCCCACTTTTCCTGCCTGGTGTCCCAGCTCAGCAGGGAAGCCACTGGTGGGGGTGGGTCCTGGAAAGCCCTGAGGCTTCGCATACGAACCCCCAGTTTTGGCCCCTGTGGCTCTCGCTCTGTCCCCTGAGCTCCCTCTCAGCCAGCTGGGAGTATCTGGGTGTCTCCTCGCCCCTGCTATGAGTGGACTTGGGTCTGGAGGCCTCCGAGATGACCCCACCAGTGTTGGGGGGCCCTTCCTGGGCGGAGGCTAGGCCCCAGTGCTCATGCCTGGCTCACGCACCCCATTCCTCTCCAGAGCCCACAGGAACGACATGGAGACCATCTACCCCTTCCTGTTCCTGGGCCTCGTCTACTCCTTCCTGGGGCCCAACCTGTTCATCGCTCGGATGCACTTCCTTGTCTTCTTCCTGGGCCGCATGGTGCACACCGCAGCCTACCTGGGCAAGCTGCCGGCGCCCACCCGCTCCCTGGCCTACACCCTGGCTCAGCTCCCCTGCGCCTCCATGGCCCTGCAGATCATCTGGGAAGCCGCCCGCCACCTGTGACACAGCCAGCACCTGGGACCGCCAGACCACAGCCCGGCGTCCGGACTGCACGCGGGTACCTTGCAGACCCGCTTCTTCCTGCACCAGCCGAGCCGGGCACCCACACCTGTGCACACACGTGTGACAGCACCTTGGTGTGCGTGCCTGCACACGCGTGCGCCTGGGGTCCCTGGGTGAAGCGGCCGATTGGAAACGCTTAGAGACTGGCTGTAAGAGACACTCCTTCCACGCCAAGTGCACAGTGAGGCCTCCCTCCTGCCGCCTCCCTGGCAACAGATGGCCCGTCCGACTCCTTTAGGTCCAGGGCTGTAGCAGAGGAGACCCAGGCCCAGCCCCAGGCCCTCACCGGCCAGTGCACAGGGCCTGACGGCTGCACCCTCAGCAAGCTGCCGCACTCATCCCAGGCATGGCAGGCCTGGGAGCTGCTGCCAGGCCTTCCGGGGGGCCAGGCTGGCCCCGCAGGGTGGGGTTTGCGGTTCCTTTGGGGATGTTCCCGGTGGGTGCGCCTTGGCAGCTACTACCGCCTCCTTTTGTCCCACCCACGTGTCTCTGCTGGGTGAGCCAGCAAAAGGAAACTTCGGCCTTTTCAGAGCCACAAATGTACCCTCCGGGGGGTTGGGGGGGAGCCCTTCCAGACTCTTCTTCTAGACACCTTCTTCCGTGCCTTTACCATTAAACAGAGTCATCTCGGACCACTGCCTGGTGCCTCTGACGCTCCCTCCTGGGTGCCTGCCCGCCCAGGCCGGAGGCCGAGCTTGCTGGGCATTGCTGCTGCTGAGTGTCCACTGTGAGTGCCTGGCCGGAGCATCCTCCGAGCGGCTCCCTGAGGCTCTTGAGCCTCCCGCCAGGGCTTGGCGCACTCAGGCGGAGGCTGAGACCCTGGAAGTGGGGGTCACCTCGGGCCCTGCTGGGCGGGGCTTCCGGGCGGAGGTGGGAACGCACCTGAGACCGCTGAGTCGGGCCGGTTTGTGGGAGATGGTCGAGCTCAGGCGTGAAGATCGAGGGAGCTTGGCCTCCCCCCGCTCTGGTGACTGGGAAGCCCAGGAGAGGGTTGTGGGGGGCAGAGGGAAGGTGGAGTGTGTGGAGGGGAGAGGAGGTAGAGCGGGTAAAGTGTGGAGGGATGAGGCCTTGGGGGAGGGTGTGGATGGGGAGTTTGGAGCCTGGGTGGGGGTGGCCCCAGAATGGACTGCGGCTCTTTCCTTCCGCGGCCACGTGGATGCAGGCCAAGCTGCCAAAGGGCCCTTGCGCTGGCAGCCCTGCACACTCTGCTTCTTTTCTAGAAGCGAAATTATTGGGCAAGCCCGTTTCTAAGACTTATTGTCTTCCAGAAAGATGGTTCCAATTTGGATTGGATTTTAAAGAGTTTTGTCTATTTTTAGTACCCAAGGTGGGGAATTTGCAAGTGTCTAAATGAGAAATAGAGACACCACTATCCGGCCTCCCTGGGAAGTCACCTTAGTGTCATGGTTTAGGGCTTGCCTCAGTACTTCCCTATGCGTGTGAAGTCTGTTGTGTGTATTATGAGAACATACGTGGGTTGTGCACACGGCCAGAACATGTGTGGGGTGTGCACACAGCCAGAACGTGCGTGGGTTGTGCACATGGTCAGAACGTGCATGGGGTTGTGCACACGGTCAGAACATGTGTGGGTTGTGCACACGGTCATAACGTGCGTGGGGTTGTGCACACGGTCAGAACGTGCGTGGGGTTGTGCACACAGCCAGAACGTGCGTGGGGTTGTGCACACGGCCAGAACGTGTGTGGGTTGTGCANGAACGTGCGTGGGGTTGTGCACACGGTCAGAACGTGCGTGGGGTTGTGCACACGGTCAGAACGTGCGTGGGGTTGTGCACACGGCCAGAACGTGCGTGGGGTTGTGCACACGGCCAGAACGTGTGTGGGTTGTGCACACGGTCATAACGTGCGTGGGGTTGTGCACACGGTCATAACGTGCATGGGGTTGTGCACACGGTCATAACGTGCATGGGGTTGTGCACACGGTCAGAACGTGCGTGGGGTTGTGCACACGGTCATAACGTGCATGGGGTTGTGCACACGGTCAGAACGTGCGTGGGGTTGTGCACACGGTCAGAACGTGCGTGGGGTTGTGCACACGGTCAGAACGTGCATGGGGTTGTGCACACAGTCAGAACGTGTGTGGGTTGTGCACACGGTCATAACGTGCATGGGGTTGTGCACACGGTCAGAACGTGCATGGGGTTGTGCACACGGCCAGAACATGCGTGGGGTCACCTGCCGCAGCGACGACATGCACGAGCCTGCACGCTAGTGTGTGTGTGTGTGTGTCTCCAGAACACGGCGTGGGGTGCACATCTTCAGTCATGCGCAGCAGTCGCGCTCTTGGCCTCTGCCAGCGAGGGAGACTCTGAGGCGCTCTGCGCTTCAAGTTTGAATTATGAAGACAACAGGTTTTTTTCTTTCTGTTTCCAAATGTAAAATGACAACAGCGAACTATTCTTTCTCGAGCCACGCACATGCCGACAGTCTTTGACCGTCTAGAATTTGGTGCTTTTGGAAAAGCTGACACTGGGCTGTGACCCTCACTGTGCTGGGGGGAGGGCTGCCACAGGACACTGCGGGGAGCAGGGGGAGTGGTCGGATGGGGACAGGAAGGGTTCCATCTGGAGCCGGAGGCCTGGGCTCAGACCCCTGGTCTGGGTGGTGAAACTGCTGGAAGGGCCCTGGGGTGCCATGGGGCGTCAGGCGGAGGGTGAACATGATGGAGCCTGGCGCTTTAGGACAAATCTCCTCTGGGCTTGTGTGGAATGGCCGGAAGACAGGCGCAGACAGCTGACGCTGTGCCTTCTCTGCACTGGGCCTGGAGGGGGTTTGGGGTCTATCAAGGGCAGAGCAAAGTCAAGCTCAAGACTTTCAAGACTCACCACTCCTTCCTCTTTCCTGCTGTGTAACGAGTTGCCATAGTCACAGCTGCTCACGCCACAGCTGCCTATGACCTCGCAAGCCTGCGGGTCAGGACGGTGGGCCCAGCGCGACTGGCCAGGGTCCCGGCCACAGGCTGCACACGAGGCTTCTCCCCTCTGCTCCCAGGGGCCGCCCCGCGAGGGCAGTTGACAGCCAGACGCTTGCTGCAGACAGACGCCAGAACATCTCTCTGCTCCGGTCTCTTCTTCGCGGCACACCTGGACTCCCTTTGAAAGGGCTCACCTGCTAGGCCGGGCCCACCTCGGATCACCTCCCTTTGGATGGCGGCAGAGCCGACTGTTGGGGACCTTAGTTACACCTGCTAGATCCCTCGTCTTTGCCCCCACCTCCACCTCCGGGGGGGGGCTCACACAGGCTCCCAGCCCCCCTTTGAGCCCCACACCCTTACGTTTTGGTTTGCAACTTCCCAGGTTTGTCTTACCTTGTGCATGTGATAAACACCTTGACAGGCCCGGCTCCTCCCCACTCGATCCCCACCCGTTTTGGAGCTGAGAGAGGGAATTACGGGGTGAAAGCATGCAGCCGTCTTTGGGGCTGTCGGTACATTTCCTGGAAGGGCTTGCTGATTTCTACCCCACGGTCCTTGCTGATGGTTTGGGCTTTGCGCTTGCTTCGTGGTTCAGAGAGAAGGTTGGGTCCGCAGCCTGCTGCGCCCCCTGGTGGTCAGCGAGGTGAGCGCCCGGGCTGCGCGTCTGACAGTGACTCCACAGTGCCCCCCGGGGGCGGGCGGCGGGGGAGCAGGAGCCCGACGCCCGCTTTGGTCCCCACGGGCACTCTCCAGGAGGGTGGGCGCCCAGGGGCAGGGAGGGCAGGCAAGGACAGTGTCGTTTCACCCCAGGACGGGGAGCATTTGGCCTCCCTCATACTCCACCCTTTCCCCTGTGCTCCTCTATCAGAAACACCAAAGTGGCCGTTCATGGGGGGGGGGGGGCGAATCACAGCCTGCACCCCAGGATCATCCCCCTGTAGAGGAGGAAGCTGAGACCCTGGAGTGTCATCAAGCTGTAACCAAAACCAGCCTTTCAAAAGCAAGACCCTTTCCTTCGTTTTCTTTCTTTCTCTCTCAACTTAAGTTGCTTTATTTGAAAAACCACACAATAGACACAGCAGCTCACAGTGTCCCCGCCAACTGGCTTGGCCAAATGGGCCGGGAGGCAGAGAGAGCAGGACCCCGAGTCCTCCCCGCTGGACGGAGACTTGGGTACCTCATCTTCATGGGAAATTAGCCCTCAGAACGCTGCCCGCGCGGCCTGCAGAAAGGCGGTGAGGCTGGAGCCTGCCTCTCTCTGCAGGGAGGCCCGAGCAGCGGGGCTGCGCAGCATGTGTGAGTGATTAAGCGGGTTTGTTTTCTCTAGGGTGCCCCGGAGGAAGTGACTCTGACGCCCTTGTGCCCGCCGGACCAGCGCCTCCGTGGGAACTGGACCCCCGGCCTCACCAAGGCTGGCACCCTGGAGCCTCGCCCTCCAGCCCAGCCAGCACCCCGCACTCGGTGGCAGGCAGCCCCAACCTGGTGATGCTTCCAGCGCCCTCCCTTTGGATGGGAACTAGAGAGGGAGGTTGTGCCTGTCTGAGCGCTCGCAGGGGTCTGGGGAGGCCTGTCCCGTGGGGCTCACTCCCATTCAGGGGATTGCCAGTTCAGGGACTCCGGGAAGGCCGTTCTTCCTGGTTCCAAGACCCATGGGCTGTCCCTTCGCCGGTGCAGCTCCCCCGGGTGGGGATGGGAAGGGGAGGCTCTGGAAGGGAGGACCCGGCTCAGCCAGGAGGCCCCTAGCTCTAGTCTGGGTTGAAGGTCAGGCCAGCACTCCAGAGACCTTTAGGAGGCAGGTCCTGTTTCTAGGGTCTCCTCTTCCATCTTGTCCATGTTCCTGAGCCCAAACCTGGCCCCACAGCCACTCCCTCTCCCTCAGTCCCTCAGGCACCTACTCTGCCCTGCTGTGTCCACACCCCCCAGGTGTGCCTGCTGCTGCCCCATGGCCCTCTCACACACCAAGTCCTTCCACCAAGCAGACCCCTCCATGGCTCCCCACCACCAGCATGACAGCCAAACGTTTATCCAGCAGGACACCTCCTCCAGGAAGCCTGCCCAGATGCCTCAGACTCAGTATGGGGCCTCTGGGGCCAATGAACCCCATGTGAGCTCTCACTCTCTTCAGTGCCTGCAGACAGTTCAGTGAATGAGCAACAAATGGAGCAGAGGCCGGACTGAGCAAGAAAACACTCTGTTCGCCCTCCCAGCCCCACCCGGGGCACAGGTCTTGTGCTGGTGTAGCCAGTCAGGTGCCTGAGCCAGCTGGATACGGGAGCAGAAAACCCCTCCCCCATGCCTTCAGTTGGAGTCTGTGTCCCCTTACCCCATCGGTGTACCCCCCACTCCTGCCATCCGGGGTCCAAGCCCCCACCTCCGGGGAGAGACCTTCCAGCAGCTGAGTGAGGCGTCACCGTGACAGGAGCTGCCTTCCCCATCTGTGTATGCACTTCCGAAGGGGGTAGAGCCAGGCCCCCCAGGACCGCGTTTCTGTGGGGGGTTCTGGATGAGCTAGGACAGTGTAGGGTGAATGGAAAAGTATCAGGCTTTCCTGCCTTCCCGCCACGGGTGTGATGACGAGCACCTGCGGGCCTGCACGTGGGCCTGAGTGGGCATGCGCAGGTGGGCGCACCTGGGCTGGGACACGGCGTGTAAGGGCGGCGTCACGAGGACGCCGGCAGAGCATAGCAGAGCACAAGACAAGCGGAGAGAGAAGAGAAAGGAGAGAGGCTAGAGAGCCCCGAGAGTGAGACACACCTGGGGCTAGGCCTGCCGGCCCCCCGGCCCCGCCTGCCGTGCACCTGCCGCCTCTGATAACAAAAGCATAGAAAGCCACCGAGGGCCCCAGGACGACCCCTGGACCCGTCTGCGGAATCATCGAGAACTTGCTCTGTGCCCTGCTGGCACCACAGAGAGTAAAGGGGCAAACTGGGGGAGACTGGGAGGGTCCTCGCTCGGCTGTGGGAGCAGCTGCGTGCCTCCTAACACGAGCGGGGACCCTGCCAGGACCGCCCATGGCTTGGAGCTGCTGGAGGCCGCCCGGGCGCTGGGGGTGGCTGGGAGCTCTGGCGCTTCCGGGCGCTGGGATGCGAGGGCAGGGCAGAGCGGGGTGCCAGGTTCGGTCCGGCTCACGAGTGGTCTCTGAGAGGCATCCCTCCGGGGCAGCCAGCCTTGCTTCCTCGGCCTGGGCAGAGTGCTGCTTCCGGGGCTGCTGGGCCCCCTCTGGCGTCCCTGCTGGCGTCCCTGGCTGCGTCCGGCAGGAGGGGGGCAAGGGCTGAAGGGGTTCAGACAACCCCTCAGCCCAGTGCCGGGTCTGGTGGCGCCCGTCCCCTCTGTTGACCCGTTACCACCCACCGGGGGGTGGGCTGCGGGCTTGGGAGCGCCTCTCACAACCTCAGCTGTCCCAGGGCATGCTTGGGACCTTCCTCCTGCACCCCCACTTTCTGGGGCAGTTGACCAGGCCCTTCCATGGTCAGATTCCACAGGGCCCGCGCTGTCTGCTCACCCAGAGCAGGGGACCGAGATCTAGCATCTGCCCCACTGTAGGGTAAACGGGAAAGTGACCAGGCTCCCCTGCCCTCCGCCCCTGGTGTGATGACGGGCACCTGCGGGCCCCACGCAGCCTGACGGCGGCACCTCGAGCAGGGTGTGGGCGTGCGCAGGGGGGCGCACCTGGACCAGGACACGTGGTGTATAAGGGCAGCGTCACGAGGACGCCGCAGAAGAGAGAAGAGAAGCAGAAGAGAAAGAAAAGAGGGAGCAGGAGAGAGAGCGGCTAGAAAGCCCAGAGAGTGAGATGCCCTGGGGCTGGGGGGCCGGCCAGCCTCCTGGCCCCTGACCCCCTGGCTGCCGCGCACCTGACCACCTCTGAGATAAACAGCAATAAAAGCCTGAAAAAAGCCACCGAGGGCTCCGGGACTCTCTTTGGCTCTTCTGCCCGATTCAGTCATTGAGAACCTGCTCCATGCCCCGCTGGCGCCGCACCCACGTACCCCCAGGCGAGTCCAGAAACCCAGGGTCACCCTCCACCCCGCCACCGGCAGAGGAGACACTGCCCAGAGTGTGGGGGGCCGTCCGAAGCCACAGCGCAGCCTTTCTCCCCGACACCTGACGTCCCCCTCAGCTGCAAGACAGGGCCCAGGGCAGGTGCCGGGCTGGCCTGACCTAGGCCACCGCCCAGAGCGGGCCCCAGAGGCCGCCCCACACCCCCCGGGGCCCTGACCTGCCCTCCCGCAACTTTTGGGGCTTAACACGTTTTTATTTCTTAAAGACAGAAGATTTTGGTTTCAATGCACAGAGTGAGTGAGGTCCTTGCGAGCTCAGCCCCGCCGGCCGGCCCAGCCCCTCCGAGGGCCGTGGTCTCAGGTGCTGTGGACAGGGCCGGGCGGGGCTGGAGTCTGGCTGGGGAGAGAGGCCAGGAGCGCCCGCCAGCCGGTCCCGGGTTCGGGCAGAGGTCGCGTGCCGCGGAGCTCCCTCTTTCCGGCTGTCGCAAGGCCGGGGGGCGGCGGGGTCCTGGGGCCGGCGTCAGTTCACTGTGGGTACCTGGCTGTGGTGCAGGCTGAACTCCTTGGCCTTGAGACGCAGGCTGGCGATGCTGTTGGCCATGTTGACCCCCGGGGTGGCGGGGCCCGAGCCTCCAGGGCTGTAGGGTGGCACCGTGCTGGGCAACAGGAGCACAAGGACACCTGGTGAGACCCTCTGCTCGGCCTCCGCCCCGCCTCTCCCCTAGGGAGCCTTCCCTGTGCTGGGAGCTACCCTGGCCTGCAGGGTTTGGGGAGGAGGCCAAAGTGCCCGGGGCTGGCGCTCGGACAGGCCAGTGTTGCCCTCCTGCTGGGCTAGAAGCTTCCAGAGAGCAGGGCCGGGGGTCACCGCCAGCACCCACACGTGGGCACAGGTGAGCGAGGTGGGGTGCGCACGCCGGTACTTAAAGGCCACTCTAGGCTGCTCCGCCCCGGGAGGGACAGGGCGGGAGGCGGGGGGGGGGGGGCTGGAGGCCGCACAGGCATCGCTGGACTGTGCTCCCGCCAGCTGGCCCCCAGATCCCACCTCCCACGAGAGCTCGTTCCAGCAGAGCTGCTCCGGGATCAGGAGCGCGCACCCGGAGCGCAGAAACCGACTCCCTGGCACCTTCCCCCTCTTCCTTCCTGCCCAGCTGCTCCAGCATTTGGCTCTGGGCCCCAGCCAGGCCATGGTCAGCGCCCGTCCTCGGTGCGCCCCAGCTCCGGCTCTTCTGGAGGGCAGCGGGGCCGGCCGGGGCGGCCTAGACAGCTCCCTGGGGTCACAGCTCAGGGCCACGCGGGCTCGTGTCCCCTCCACGCGGGCACGACCAGACACACCACGCACGCACGTGCACGCTAGGCAGCCCCCAGCGCACCCCGGGACCCCACACTGAAGGGCACCTCACAGCTCTCTCGGTCCTCGGTCCGCACACCCTGGCCAAGCCCCGCCGGCCTGCAAGGCCCCACTCACCTGTAGGGGGACGAGGCGGTCCAGGAGAGATAGTCGGGGCTCAGGGCGGTGGGCCGGGGAGCCACGGGCTGCTCGATGGCCGCCTCCTGGCTGTAGGACTTGAGCAGCGAGGCGGAGCGGTTGGCCAGCATGGCCCGCTCGTTCCGGCGGAACTTGGCCCGGCGGTTCTGGAACCAGACCTGCGGGGTGGGGAGGAGCGGTGGGCCGGGAGCAGCGGGTTGCCGCCGGCCGGATCCTGGTGGCCCCGGCTGTGCCCGGGTGCGCCCGCTCCGCCACCAGCCCTGCCCGGGCGGCTCCATGCCGAGCCTCAGCTTCCTCGTCCGTAAAGCAGGGCGGAGAGCGGGCGAGCGGATGAAGAGGGGGTAACGCTTGCTCGCCGAGTGGCGGTGATGAGCGAGGGGCATCCTGGCCCCTCGCTCGGAGCTGGCACAGAGGAGGCGCCTAACCTCTGACTTGATCTATGGAGACGCCGGTGCCAGCCACCGCCCCGGGCACTTTACAGCTATATCAGCTCCTGGAGCGCCCGAATATAGGCCGGGGGAGTCCCACTTCCGGAGGTCCCTGCGGACCAGAGAGGTGGAGTAGCTTGCTCGAGGTGGCACAGCTGGGGCCAGGGCTGGAATGGAGCCCCGGCCTGGGGGCCCAAGCGCTCTGGCCTCCCACGGCGGGCACGCGCCCCTAACCTGCACGCGCCCCTCACCTGCACGCGCGCCTCGCTGAGGTTGACGCGCCGCGCCAGCTCCTCGCGCACGAAGGCGTCCGGGTAGTGGGTGCGCTCGAACACGCGTTCCAGCGCCTGCAGCTGGCTGCTATTGAACGTGGTGCGGTTTCGCCGCTGCTTCTTCTTCCGCTTGGCTGCGCTGCCGCGCCCGGGGCTGGGACACTCACCTGCGGATAGGGTGAAGGGTGAGCGGGGGCAGCGCCTCCAGCTGCTCCGGGGTCCAGGAGCCAGCTCAGCCGGCTGCACTGAGCATGCCGCCTGCGTCTCCCCCTGCAGAGGCAGGTCCAGCCTAGGGGAGCCCGCCCTCCCTCCGCGGCTTCCCTCCTCCTCCATCGTCCTTCCATTCTTGCACCCACACTCGCTGAGCAACCAGGGCTGGGCAGGCGCCCAGTGCCAGGGCCTGGGGAATAGATGAACAAAAGCAGCCAGGCCCCGGCAGGGGGGCCAGGAGCAGGCCCAGGAGAGACCAGGGAGAGATCCTCCCCCCCTTCCTCAGCTGGCGGCTCTGGGCTGGGCAGGCCCTCAGGGGCATGCCTTGTGCAAATTGATGACGCGGCAGTGCGGTCACAATTCTGAGAGTCCCCACACAAGCTCTTTGGCACCCACAGATCTTCAGGTGCAGCCAGGAGCCCTCCAAACAGTTGCTGTTATCCTCACCGCTCCCAGTTCACAGAGGGGCCAGGCCAAGGTCTCGGTCCAAGTTCAAGAGCCCAATAAGTAGCCGGTGGAGTGGGGTGTCAACCAGCGGCGGACACCAGCACCCCGGCCACACTCACAAGCCCAGCCTCCAGCCGCGGGGCCGGTCCCGCAGAGGCCCTGTGCCCAGGAGCCTGCCCACCCCGGCCCCCGGCTCATGCTGGGCACCAAGAGGCGCGAAGCTCATGCTTCATACCAGGGAGGCGGCCCCGGAGTAGGGCCCCGTGCCTTGGAGGGAGGGCGACACCAGCTCCAGGGGGCCACGGGCCGTGCCCACGAGCTCCCTCAGGAGAGGTGGTGCTTGCGCTGGCTTTCGAAGGACGGCCGAGAACTCCCCAGTCATCAGAGGGCGAGCGGGAAAGACAGGGTGAGGCCCAGCAGGGCACTGACCAAGGGGCTGGGTGCAGAATGGACAGCTCTGGTGAGGACACGGGGAGGGACTGGGGCGAGTGGCTTCTCTGTAACCGTCACCTGCAGGCCCGTGTTGTCCCTTGGGGGGCTGGGCTGGGGGCTTAGCTATGATTTCCACATTCATATTTTTACCCAAGGGCACAACCGTTGACCCTTCAATTTCTAGAGCCCAGCTCATTGCCCACTCCTCCAGGAAGCCCTTCCTGACCACCGAGTCTGTGTGAATCCCCTCCCCTCCCCTCCACTGTGCTGACCAGCACTTGGAGCCAACACAGTGCGCTCACGGCCTCCTTGTGTGTCTGATCTTATAAAAATGTACATCTTGGGGCCTCCCTGGTGGCGCAAAGAGTTGAGCACCGCACTGTGGGGCTTCTGCAGCCACTGCAGCGCGAGTTCGACCCCTGGGGAGGGAGGGACCCACACAGCGCAGCAGACCTCTCCTGCCTCCCCGCTGCTCCCCTCAGCAGTGTGTTTCAGTGGATCTGCCTATTCTGCTCCCCGCTCTGTCTCTGGTGAATCCTCTCAACCCCCCCCACACACACACCTCTGGCCTGTACCCCAGTGCTTGTGTGCATAAATAAATATTTTTTAAAATAATAAAATGTGTATGTTCATCACAGCGTCATGTCACGAGCCACGGGGCAGACTCCAGCACAGAGATGGGCATGCAGCAGCTGCACCCCTCTCCAGCTCCCCCCACCCTGTGGCCGCAGTGCTGGGCACACAGCTGACACCTGTGCTCACCCAGTCGGGCCCCAGCACCCCATCTCGCTGTAGGCCCGGCTCTCTGCAGTCTGACTCCTCCCCACGTCCGTTGGCCCGGACCCCCCCACCTGTAGAAATCAGCTTTTAAATTCATTATTTTGTTCTCCTCCCAGCGTTGCTTTTGCAAATATGAAATGCGTCTATTTTCTCCCCCTTCTTGCCAGGGGCCGTCCTGCCCCCACTGCCCCCAGCTGACACAATCTCCCCGGGATTCCTCCACAGCCCCTGCCCACCCCCGTCCCTGTGTGAGGGGCGCACCGTGCTCCAGTCTCTTGCCACAAAAAGCAGCCCAGCGACAAAAAGCATAACCCAGGCAAGCAGGAGTCTCTATTTTTGACAGTGCGTGTTCTCCACAGACCCCTGGAAGTGGGGTTGCTGGCGCCATGAGAGCCCCCTCTCTCCAAACTTCCCACGGGGAGGCCTGCTCTGCTGGGAGCTGATGGTCAGCCCCCTGAATCCCAGTCTGCACCCCGAGTCTCTACCCTCCACACACCCGCCTTCTCCACTAGGCGCTGAGCAGTGCTCAAGTGAGCATCCAGAATCCCCAAGCTGGGGGGGACCCCACGGAACCCCCACTTTTAGACAAGCTCTGGGGTTTGCAGGCATTGCAGACCAGCTGTTTGGGATCCAGCAGACAGAAGGGGCATGCCTGGGGGACTGGGGAGGTGGGGAGGAGGGGAGAGGGGGAGGGGCCACATGGCCTTACAGCAGATTTGGAGCAGAAGTTCTCAAAGGAGGGTAATTCCGCTCCAGAGGCACGTGGCAGCCGCTGGAGACAAGCTGGGGTGTGCAAAGTGCACCTCAATACACAGGCGATCCTGGGGTGAGAAACCCAGCGGGGGTGTCCGGTCAGCGCTGCCCCCACGGGAAGTGGCCCTGGGAATGGCCTCGGCTGGGCCGCTTCAGTCTTCACTCCGCGTTGCTTTCCTCCAAGGAAAGGCGAAGATGGATGGGGACTGTCTGCGCCTGGGACGCGTCACCCCTCCTCCTCACTCGGGAAGAAACAACAAAGATCCCTGCCCCAAAACCGGGCGGCACTCGGAAGCTTCTGGAACACCAGCCATTCTAGCAGAGCCGAGTTCTGTCCCCTCCGGCCAGCTGCTGGGGCACGCACTCAGTGCAGGAGGCATTTCAGCCAAAAAGAGTTTTTCCTGCACTGGGGGGCTTCTGCAGCCGCTGCAGCAGGAGTTCGATCCCCGGCCAGCGGGGGACCCACAAGGCTCAGCAGCCCTCTCCTGCCTCCCGCTGCTCCCTCAGCAGTGTGTTTCAGTGGATCCGCCTGTTCTGCCCCCCACTCTGTCTCTGGTGACTCCTCCCACCCGTCACACCTCTGGCTGCACCCAGCTCTCATATGCATAAATAACTCTTTTAAAAAACAGTTTTCGGGGGCCTCCCTGGTGGCGCAGTGGGTTAAGCAATGCACTATGAAGCAAACCGCAGCCACTGCAGCACCAGTTCGATCCCTGCTGCTGGCCAGGGAGGGGA
>JAGFMF010011687.1:571183-614186 GCA_019455555.1 Galemys pyrenaicus
GGGGGCGGGGGCTGGCTGAGTCAGACTGGCACCTGGGTGGGACCAAACTGTCCTCCCCCCCATCTTCCCAACCTCCTGTGGCAGGAGCGCTCCCAACAGGATAGCACCCCTTCAGTGAGACCCCCCCCCATCTCACTTTACGACACCCCAGGGAGGTCCAGAGAGGGGAGCAGCAGGTAGGGGAGAGCAGAGCGCCCTGAAGCTGCCCGCGGCAGGGGTGGGCTACGCCAGGGCTGGGGATCAGCCTGTGGTTGACAGATGTGCCGAGGTGGGACAAGGTGGGACAAGTCTCAATGAAATCCTTGTATTGTTCCTTGGGGGGGCAAAGCCCCCTTTCCAATCACATAGAAATCACCAACCTCTGCATTTCCCTCCCCCATTTCCGGCTCCCCTCCCCCCACTTTGGCATTTCCCAGTAGGGCCCAAACTCCTCAACTTAGGGGAAACTCTGACTCAGAACTTGAAAAATCTTACACACAAAGTTAAGAAAACAAACTTGGGGGGGTAAGAAGCGGGCGGGAAGAGTCCCCGGCCTCGGAAGGGGTGTGGGGGGGCTGGGCTTCCTGAGAGGCCGTCCTTCCCTCCCCAGGGAGGAGGGGGTGAGGCGCGGCGAACCCCACCCTGGGGAGCCCAGCGCCCCGGGACTCGCTCTCCCATCTGGGCCGCGTCGCCGGCGCTCGGCGGGCGGGGGAGGGGCGCGAGCCTCTTTTTCCGCACCCTCGGGTCTGGGGTCGGACGAGACCCAGGGGGTGCCCGGCCCGCGCCAGCCGCCGCCCCGCCCGGCCATGTGCGCGCCAGCCCGTGCGTGCGAACGCGCCGCGCCGGTGGCGGCCAGAGCGGCGCCGCGGCACATCTGGTTCCAGGCGAGCCCCTGGCGCCTGCCTCGCCGCAGACCCGCGGCCCAGACACACAGACGTTAATAGACCGGCGCGCCCAGCCCCGCGCGGCCCGCGCCCGCCGCCGCCAGCCGCCCCGTGCGAGCGCGCAGCCCGCGCGGGAGGCGAGCGCGGCCCAGGGCGGGGGCGGGGGGCGCCCCCAGTCTGCGCTCCGCCAGACGCCTCCCCCGCCCGCCCGCCCGCCCCACCCCCATCCAGCCCCGTCTCATCCCCGGGAGCCAAGTTCACCGAAATCCGCCCTCGTTAGTAGCAGGCGGCTCCTGCGCGCCCGGCGGGTACCGGGGCTGGGCCGGGCGCCACGCGCGCTTCACACCCGTCCACCCTAAGGCGGGGCCTGTGCTCCCACCAGACCTCCCGATTTCGCAGTGGGGGAAACTGAGGCTGGAGACGCTACTCCCCCGGCGGGCGGGCGGGGACATTCAGCGGCCTCTGGGACTCAAGCCCAGCTGCACTCCCACCTCGAGGCTATAGCACAACCTGGAACCCAAGGTCAGCCAAGGTCAGCAGCATCACCTGCTGTGTCTGGGATGCTCTGGGAGGGCCCGTGGTCTCCAGAGCAGAAGTCCTCCCTGTGCTAGCTACAGAGGCCCTCAGCTGAGGGGGCTACAGCGGGGTGCTGAGTGGGGCGGTTGTCTTTCTCCCTTTCTCAGTTGGTTTTATCTGTCTCTGTCTGTTGTTCCACCCACCATCCACTCATGCACCCACCCACCCACCTACTTAGCCTATTTATTTATTTTTACTGTTCCTTTAGCCCTGTGGGCTGAGCATGTGTGCTTGCAAATTGCAAGTAATTTGTTGGCTCCAGGTTAAATGTTAGCATTCTGCCTCCTCAGAGGGGCCTTTATAAGGAAATGGACCACATCAAAGTGCCCCCTCACCCTTAAACGCCGGCTAAGAGCGCTGCTCCTGAGCTGCTGTTCCGTTCAGAACTTGCCCATTAATACCCTCTGAATTCACTTAGGGGCTTGTTAACTCGGCCTGTCAGAAATACTGGGTTTTAGGACAAAACCACACTTTTAAAAAAGGCCTTCGCCCGCGGTAACAGCGCTGCAAGGGCCGTGCCCAGGCCCCGGCTTCAGAGACTGGCGGCCCGGGCTTTTTTCACTTTCCAGTCCAGTCCCGCCTTGAAGGTCCTGCCGTGGAGGCTATGGGGTTCTGGGGGAGGTGGGCATGGAAGGAAGGGGAGGCAAGCATGCCAGGGAACCCCACCCAGCTCTCAGTGCGAGGCAACAGCCAGGCTCAGGGCGCAAAACCCAAACCAAAGGCACGAAGCTGTGGGGGGAGCCGGTGACCCGTGGCTCTGAAGGGCGCCGACCCCCCCCCCCCCCCCCNGGCTCTGAAGGGCGCCGCCCCCCCCCCCCCCCGCCTGCCCACGGTGAGCGCCCCTGCAGGACTGCGTCTGCTGGTTCAGACAGAGCCCGCGTGATTTCTGGTCCCAGAATGCCATCCCTTGCTCCTCCCTCTGCCTGGTGGGCTCCCTTGCTTCCCCCCAGCCAGAAATTTCTGGAAGGGGCGCTGGCTGCAGTTGTTTTGTCCACACTCCTGGGTCTGGGCGAGGCAGGGAATCTGCCTAAAACTTCCCGAGCAGCCCTGGTCTCTGAGGTGCAGCGTCTTCTGCGGGGCGTTAAGTTTCTCCCTGGACTGCCAGTGACCCCAAAAGATTACTCAGGGGTGTTGTGGCCCTGCCCCTAGACCTCTCCAGGGCCTGCAGCACGCCCCGTTTCTGCTTCACCTGAAGGGGCAGCCTGGCAGGGGGCAGGGAGAGGGGCCGGCGAGGGAGGCCCCGAGCCCAGCGGCGTGGCCTCTGCCTGGTCACCAGAGCCATGGCAGATGCCACAGTGCTTGTCCCGACTCTGCAAAGGGCCCCCCAGCTGCCCTCCACGGAGCCCCGCAAGCGGCAGGCACGTGAGTGCAAAGGACCCTGCAGAATCCTCACACCCGTGTCGCTGGGAAGCGGGTGGCACTGTCGGGCATAGTTCAGATGAGGAGGGGACCTGAGAGGTCTGCTAACCTGGGGTCACACAGCCTGTTCGTGGGCGAAGAGGACGCACCCTACTGTGCCAGACTCGGGCGCGGGCGCTCCTGGCCCTTGGGCCGCACTGCCCCCTAGCGGGCGGGGAAACTGCCCCGCTGCACCTGCAGGCACCTGCGCGCCTCTCCGGGGCAGCAGCCTGACGCAGGGCTTCCGATCGCCCAGGCCAGGGAAGCTCGTGGCGTTACTCCCCTTGCCCCTTGTGGCCCCCTCGTAGCTGCTCGGAGCACGTGCTAAGAAGGGTTCTGAGAGCCCAGGTTAGTGAGCTTCCTGGGCTCAGGAAGGGGGCGCCAACCAGGAAGGGGGTATCTGCCAATCTGGAGCTGTCTCCAAAGTGCTCGCTCTACAGTGGGAGACCAGGGAGGAGGTGTGACTTTCCCAAGGGCACAGGGAAGGTTCTGGAAGAGCCGGAGTAGGGACACAGCCTTCAGTCCCCACCAGGGACTCACGCAACCTCAAGGAGCACAGCAAACAAGTCACATACGCCACCATCTCCCGTCCTCATCCCTGGCAAGTTCATTTGGGGAAGCCACATGCAGATCACAAAGACGTTTGGGGGCCTCCCTGGTGGGAGTTAAAGTCTCAGCACTGTGAAGCATCCGCAGCTGCTGCAGCGCGAATTCAATCCCCGGCCAGGGGGCTGACCCACAGGGCGCAGCAGACATCTCCTGCCTCCCCGCTGCTCCCCTCAGCAGTGTGTTTCAGTGGATCTGCCTGCTGCTCCCCGCACTGTCTCTGGTGACTCCTCTCAGCCCCCACACCTCTGGCCTGTACCCCAGCTCTTGTGTGCATAAATAAATCTTTTAAAAAAAAAACAAAAATCCCACTTGAGAGCACTGTGTTCGGTTCTGTCTCCTTAGGGAAATAAACAAGCAGCAGTCTAGTGCTGCGGAGAGACAGAACTGGTGCGAGGACTCCGGGGGTGCAGAAAATGACCCGGCCTCCCGGGACGCTTTCCAGAACAGGGACAGCACCCCAGCTCCCGCACAGAAACACCACGTCGCTAGTTGAGGTGGCCGGGAACTTCTGCCCCGAGACAAAAGTGACCTTTTTAAGAGCACCACGACGAGACTTTTTTAAACCAAATTAAATGATAAACTGATTTTTAAAACAGGCAAAAACACCCGAACAGACACCTCACCAAGAATATCGAAAGGTGTCAAATAAGCACAGAAAAAGGTTCCCCGAGACTCCTGCCTTTGAATGGCGGGGGCTGGGCGCTGAGCCCACCAACCCCCGCCAGGCTGGGCACAGTAAGCACAGGCCGGAGCTGCGAACGGGCACAGCGGCTGCGGAGGCTCTTGGGCAAATCAGGCCCCGCGAAACCGCTCTCATCCTGGGGTCCACAATCAGGCTCCGCAGGTCCTGCAGGAGCAGGGAACATGCGTGCGCACAGAGCTTCAGGCGAACGTCTGCTCCGCAGAGTGGCCAGCCCTGGGGCGCAGCCCAGATGTCCCGGGGGTGTGCATCCGCGGATGTGTGGCCCAGCTGCACAACGGCACGTCGCTCTCCGGGAAGAAGAAACTACGGAGCCATGAAAAGGCGTGGAGGAAATTGACATGCACGAGACTAAGGAAAAGAAGCCGATTTGGAAAGGCCACGAGCTTTACGACTCCGACCACATGGCGCTCTGGAAGATGCCATGGCAAAGCTATGGAAATTTTACGGCAAAACGATGCCGTCCAGAGACCAGCTGGGGGCGAGGGCGAGGGCTGAAGCGTGAGCACAGAGGTTTTCAAGGGAGAGGGTGATGATTCTGCGGGGTACCACGATGGTGACTGTGGAAGCTGCTCACACTTGGGGTGATGATGTTGTACCGGAGCCGGTTCGTACCTGGCGCCAAGAGACCATTCTGCTGCAGGGCGCCAACGGCTGTGTATGGAGGGGGGCAAGAAATAGATAAAAAAGGGGGGCCTCCCTGGTGGTCCAGAGTTAGTCTCAGCTCTATTACTGCTGCCACCTGAGTTCAATCCCCAGCCAGGGAGGGACCCACAGGGCGCAGCAGACCTCTCCTGTCTCCCCGCTGCTCCCCTCAGCAGGGTGTTTCAGTGGATCTGCCTGTTCTGCTCCCCACTCTGTCTCTGGGGAATCCTCCCACCTCGCACCTCTGTCCTGCACCCCAGTTCTTGTATGCAAAAATAAAATCTTTAAAAAAAAGTCGATTAAAAAAAATCTGGACTTCTGCTCAAGTTTGCTGTGAACCTAAAGTGCTAAAATATAAAGTCTATTTAGTAGAGGGAAAAAGAAAATTACATGAGAGGGGCCTCTCCTGTATAGTTTTTGCCAATTTCTAGGTAGAAAAACTTCCACCATGACCAATTTCTACCCGCAATGTGACATCGAGGAAGGAGAGACTGGAAAGAGACAGCCAGCAACAGCCCTGTTCTCCAAGGTTCAACTTACAATTTTTTGACCTTATGATTAGTGGGAAAGGAAAACGGATTCAATAAAAACTGTACATGGAATTTTCTTCAATTTTCTATCTTCTCTTTAAAAATGTACTTTATTTTCCCACCATCTCTTAGGACTCAAAGAACATAAATAACAATAAATGCAATAAATGATTGGAAAGGGGCGCGTCTTGAGCACGCATTGCCGGGTTTTAACGATACTTTGTGGAATCGCAAACTGAGGCCGTTGCGTTGCACCTGGGTCGGCCGCCAGCTCTCGGAGCGGGAGCCGCACTGCTGGTGCCGAGCAGGCCCCCGATTTCTGGCCCAGCTGGGCGTGGTGGTTTTGCGCTGCCTTTTGCTCTGTTCCCCCCTGGAGGCGCCGCTTGCGCACAAGGCACCACGGGGCACGCCCACTTTGTATCGGGCGCGGGCACTGGGTGCCGGTGAGAGGCACGTCTGCTCCGGTCCAGCAGCCCCTGACCGCTGCCCAGGGCAGGTCCTGCCGGTCCCCCTGGCTGACCCCACACCCGGCCTGGGGCCTCCCCGCACACCTGAGTCAACGCTGCTCTCAGCACTGAGCCCCAGAGTGAGCTGTTCCCCTCCAAAGCAGGCTCTGGGCGGGGAGAGGACGCGCTGGAGGCTGGGTGGGGTGGAGGCAGCTCGCGGGGCTCTGAGGCCCCAGCCCAGCGCTTAACCCAGTCACTGGATGAGGGGTGAGGGTCAGTGGAACTGTTTGAAGGTGCCAGGCCCCACGGGGTTGGGGGGCCCTGTCATCGGCAGCCACTGAGGCCAACTGTGCAGCCAGGCGTGAGACCCGCTCACTGACAATGCCAAGCGCATGGCTTTGGGCCTCAGAGCGGCCTGCAGCCACAGGCGCTGACCCAGAACGAGCCTCGGATTCTCAGGTTGCGAGATGGAGGTTTACTCAGTAACCAAGCACAGCGCCTGTGTCGGGTGCGAGGACCAGCGATGACAGCGGCTGCCTGCGCAGGCCGGAGCGATTCCTGCGCATCGCACCGGGGCGTCACGGGCTCCGCTTTCAGAGATGCGGGGCCCAGGCCCGGAGAAAGAGAGCTTGCCCCAGGTCAGCCAGAAACTAGTGGAGGCCTCGGGACTGAGACAAATTCAGGCCTGTTTACTGCTCAAGACAGGGAGAGAGGGCCCTCTCTGGTGGCGCAGTGGGTTAAGCAACGCACTGTGAAGCAAACCGCAGTCACTGCAGCACGAGTTCGATCCCTGCAGCCAGCCAGGGAGGGGACCCACATGGTGCGGCAGACCTCTCCTGCTGTGCCCGCTGCTCCCCTCAGCAGTGTGTTTCAGTCAGTCTGCCTGTTCTGTTCCCCGCTCTGTCTCTGGTGAATCCTCTCACCTCCCTGGACTCTGTCTGGCCTGTACCCCAGCTCTTGTGTGCATAAATAAATGAATCTTAAAAAAAAGACAGGGAGAGAGCTGTGGGGAGAGGGCCCGTCGGTCTGGCAGAAGAGGGACTGGAGAGACGGCACAGGCACGTCTCCCTCTGTGCTGGGGCCAGGACCCCTAAGCCACGACCTCTTGGAAACCGACAACATGAAACTTGACTGGGCTCAGGCCGACTTCACCTCCCGCCTGAAAGCCCTTGCTCATGAACTCTGGGGAGCCTCAGCAGATCACCCCCTTTCATTACGGTCTGTGGCTGAGAAGAGTATGCTCGTGGCGTGGGGTGGGCGGGCAAGGGGAGCCAGGAGTCAGGGGCAGGCCGGCCCCAGGGCCTCTCCGCCCTTTCTCGGCCTTCCCCCAGCCTCCATCGGTCTCATGAGAACCGCTCCGGCGGCGTCCGTCCTTACGGGTCTGCACGTGCCATGTGCACGCCTCTCGCCACCAGGTGTGCACAGGTATAGGTGTGCGTGCCCTGTGCTCGCGCTCCTCGGCCCCAGGTGCATGTGCTCACACCCCCATGTGCCTTTTGCACAGACATGACCTCACGTGTGGACAGTGAAGCCCGGAGAAAGCAAGGCCGCAGGTGGGGGACATGGAGGCGAGCCGCAGGATGTCGGACAAAAGCCCCATTTAAGCCATTTTCCCTACAGAGGGTGGTGTGGCATGAACTGTGTGTGAACCGTGGGCTCCTACTCATCCTGCAAAACCTCCCCTGAGAAGCCCTCCTGGAAGCCCAGCGCCCCCGTGCATGCCTGCTTCTGCCTCCTCGCTCTGGTTTCTGGGCTGGCCCCGTCTCAGGTCCAGCTAGACTGAGCCCCCTGGTGTCCCTGTGGGCGCCGTGTCATGAAGGGCGAGGGAGCAGCAGAGGCGTGGACCCAGTGGGCCCTCCTGGCCTGGCTCCAGAGCGAAACAGATCTTATCCTGACATCCATGGTGCTTCTTGGGAAAAACGTGAGATGATGTGCTTTGGCATGCGGGGCTCGGAGGAGGAAGGCACGGCAAGGGGGCAGAGACAGGGGTGCAGTTCGTGGGGCCTGCGTCCAGCGCGGCTCCTCCAACCACCCCCTTCCCCCCGGGGGACCCTTGCCAGCCCTCAAAGCCCTTTCTCGTCTACACTCAGCAGCAGCCTGAAGGGATGAGGTTGCTGATTTACTTTACAAAAGGGGAAACTGAGGCTCAGAGGGTTGATGTGGCTGCCCAGCTGGCACCCGAGCTGGAGTCGGTCTGTCAGCTCCGATCTCTTGAGTCACATTGTCTTCTGCTCCCAAGTCCCAGTGGGTAGAAGAGGGCCGCCCCGCAGGCTGCCGCAACAACTCCGCACACTGTGTCCCTGTCTGCGCAGTGTGTTGCTCGGGGTGTTTCTGAGGATTCTCCGGCCAGGCTCACAAGCACCCATGGGACCTTGGGCACAGTCAGCCGCCCGGAGGCGGGGGCTGCAGAGGCCCCCTGCTGACCGGGCCCTGGGCCCATCTTGGTCCCGCCCTTGCTCCCTGAATGCCAAGTGCACAAATGCAGCCCACTTCTCCCGGTGCCAGGACTGACAACACAGCGCCCAGGCACATGCCTCCAGCCGCCCTGCAGGGGCCGCTCTGCGGGGGCTGCCCCTCAGCCAGCACCAATCAAATATGGAAAGGAGCCTGCAACAGGTTGGCACATTTGCTTAATTCTCCCCTAAGCAGGGCCGGCGCCCACCTGGCTGCCTCTGATTTCATTAGCATTCTGCTGAGGCTCTCGCCCACCCACCCGCCCTCCCAGACACCTGCTCAACAAACCAGGGCGCTGGGTTTTTCCAGAGCATAGGGGAGGGGGCCAGTGGTCGTCACGGTCCACTGCCAAGTTCCTGGCGAGCGGGACCTGGTTCTGAATGGACAGGCCCCGGTCTAGGGGAGGACGGGCTCCAAGAATGGCCGGGCCCAGCGCCAGGTGCCCCGCGTCCCCGGCCCCGCACCCCTGACCCTCAGCCCCTGCCTCCCCAGGGGGCTCGCCCTCCTTACCCTGGTCCTGCGGCCACGTGGAGCCTCGGCCCCAGCCTCGGGACCCCGCCCCCTCCTGTCACTTCCATCTGGGCACGTCCTTCCTTCTGGGGGGGGCTTTCCCCACTGGGGGGGCCAGGGCAGTGTCAATTCTCAGCTCCCACCTTAGGCACCTCCCTGCAGGAAGCGCCCACTCGGGAAGGCTTGGGCCGGCTGCCCCCTCCCTCCACCAGCGCTGGTCAAAGTCAGTACTGGCCGGTGAGTGCCTGTATGACCCCTTTACCTTCGGGTCCACAAGGCCCAAGGCCCAGCACCTCGAGGGACAACAGAAGCAGGAGCCAGGCCCCAGTGCCTGGGTAAAGGTGTTTTCAGTGGATACTGGATGTAACGGTAGGGGGTGCTGCTATAGCTGGGGCCCAGGAAGACCCCAACAGGCCCAGCTCCCCAGGCGTGGGGGGGGAGGGGGCTCCTCTTCTGAAGCTATCCCAGGTTTCTGCCACCACCCCTGGCACAGGCCAGGGGCCGCTCAGATTCGGCCTGTGCTGGACAGACCCCGGATGCCTGGGCACCAGCCCAGGAGGACAAGCCTTGCGAGTCGTGGTGGACAAGATGGGGTGCTCCCAAGCCGGATGCGGGTTGGTTTGGGGGTCACGGTTGAGACAGACACCTGGATGAGCTCCTGCTTCTCCACCGGCCAAGGTGGTGCTCGACTTTGGGGCTGCTCCTGGGCCCGTCTGAGCTCGGCTGCTTCCTCTACCAAGCAGGCGAACCAAGGCTGTCTGCGAGGATGAGCGAGGTGGCCTGTGCACCCCTCCGCGGCTCGGAGGGATTCACGCGGGCCCCACCCCCACTAGCAGCTGTCAGCCAACAAGCACCAGCGCCTCTCGGCAGCGCCATTGGCTCGGAGGAGTCCGGCACCCAATCCCCGCGGCGCCCCCTACTGTCTGGCCCGGCTAGGGGGAGCCTCGGTCCACCCGGCAGCACGGGGATGTGCGTCGCTTTCTTAGCTTTGCCTGAGCAAGTGGGCCAGTTCCTGCCCTTCGGAGGCGGCAGTTCTGAGGAGTCCTGCCAGCGTCCCCGCACACCTGGACGCTCCCCAGCCCTGGTCCCCACCTCCATCCCAGCCGAACCCCACTTCCCCCAGTCGGGGAGCACAGCCCAGGCCGCCTGTGGAACGCTCTCCTCTGCGCCCAGCTCCGCCCCTGCCACATGGCTGGTCTTGGGTCCCCTTCCAGCTCTCTGGCTTTGGCTGGCACCAGCTTTGCGCCTGTCGGGCGGGCTCCGGGTTAGCTACCACCTTGCCTGGTGGGTGGGAAGGGCTGGGAGGCCTCTGGGGTCCCCTCCTGGGTTTGAATCCCACTTCCGCCAGGTGCTGGAGACTCCCCATCCCTGAGTCCCAGAGGCCCCTGGAATTTAACAGGCGCTGCCTGCGGAGTCTGCTGCCGGGTCACTATACCTTGATTTCGTCTCCCTTCACCTGGCAGTTCCCGGTGGGCTGAGTGCGGGCTGCCGGCCTGACTCAGCGTAGGGACTAATGGACAGGTGTGTGTGGGGGGCTCCCTCACCTGTAAAGTGGGAGTTGTGACAGCCGTCTATAAAGATGGGGGAACGTGTGTGTCCTCTTAGTCCATAATGGGGGCTTGCCTTGGGGGAGATTTGCTGGGGTTTTTTGGGGGGGGTCCAAGCAGGGGCTTGGGTGGCCAGTAACTTCACCACAGAAGTCACTTTCCTGGTGGCCAGGCACAGCCGGGAGGGGGGGAGATGGAGGCTGGGCCCAGAAGCCCCATCCCCTGGAGAAGCCCCGCCCACTGGCTGTCCTGTGGGCTCCAGGCTCTCCGGCTGTGCCAAAGGCTGGGTGGGGCTGGCGATCCGCACTCCCCAGGGGTGCACACAGCCCATGCTGAGAGAAGGGTGGAGACCGGCCTGCACCCCCTTGCCTCTGGTTTGCCCCGACTGCCAAGAGACAATGAGGATAAACAAGCCTCCTCATGAGGTCCCGCCCCAGGGTGTGACCGGGTTTAGGGGGAGTTGTTGCCTTAATATGGAGCTAGTTTGGGCTGGGACACTTCCCAGTCCCCTCGCTGGGACAGGAGGGTCCCTGGGGACCAGCGGCTGCCAGGGGCGTGGCTGGGTTCTAGCTGCCAGGGGCGTGGCTCTCGCTGGGGGACCCGCATGCATGAGTTAATAGTAGCAACAGCAGTAATAATAACAAGAGCAGCTGCCCTGGCCAGTTCGCAGAAGCACTTCCCTCCCAGGTCGGCGTCCTCACCACCCACCTGTCATCGTCCCACCAACAGACACGGAGAAGTCAAGGCTCAGCTGCCAAGCCAGTGGGGCGTGGCCCAGCTTGCTGGCCAGCTCTGAGGCTCCAGGGCGGACAGGACCTGGGGCTGGCCCTTGGCAACCAACGCCCTGGGGCTGCTGCCCTCTGACAGAGCCAGGGTGCCAGGGCCCTGCCTGGACTGTGGCAAGGTAGAAAGGAGCTCCACGGTGGCAGGGAGCCCCTTGCCCTGGTAGCCCCCCGTCCTGCCACTGCCGCTAAGAAAACCGGGTGTTCACCCTGCTCCCCGGGGGTCCAGGTCAGGATCTGCCGAGCCCCGGTTCTCCTGCAGGGTCAGTGCCCGAGGGAGCACACCCGCCTTCGGTCACTTTGAAATTGGGCTCGCACCACGTCCTGCCTCCTCCCTGGCCGGGGCCCCATCCACGCTGTCTGCCCCGTCCGCAGACCCACTGTTCATTTTCCATCTGGTTCTGGTTTGGGAGCTGCAGGAGGGGCGGATTTAGGAAGAAGCTGAGAGCTGGCACCCAATGGAGGTAAACCCGATACATTCGCTCCTTGGCACCCTGAACTCTGCATTTCCCCCGCCACCCGCCCACAGGCCCCAAGACTGCCCAGTGGTCACGGAACCCATGCCGGTGGCTGCGTGGACAGGGGTCCTGGGCCAGTGGGGACCGGCTTTCCCACGAGCAAAAGGTCACATCTCACAAGCTCTGCAGGCACCCGGGGGTGGCGGTGTGGTGCGTGCGTGTGTGTGCGCGTGCCCATGTGTGTTCTAGAATCCCTAAGCGTATCTGGGATCTCCATCTTCCTCCCAAACCATCTTATCCAGATCTTCAAGAAGTTGCAATTAATCTCTCATTTGAATTTTTAACCTCAAATGCCACATTATAAAAATAGTTGTGCTGTGTTTTATAGATGGTATTTGTCAGGAAATTATACACGGTCACAGTCTGTGCCACGGAAAATAAAGCAAGCTGCCTAGTTGAGCACGGGAGCAGTCGTGAACCCCAGCAGGCTGGGGCCGCGTCAACCCGCAGCTTCCCCGGGGGACCGCGGTCAGCCGGCCAGGCCGGGCAGCAGTGGAGGGGCCTGGGGCCTGCATGTGGCTCTGGGACCCGGAGGTTGGCCTAAGCTCGGCGCCTCTTCCTGCAGGGTCTGGGGACACCTCTCCTTCCTCAGCTCCCCCAGCCCCGTGGAGGGGGTGACAGCCCCACTGTCTGCCTCCTCCTCCCACCAAGGTCAGGGCCAGCGAGAGAAACTGACATTCCCTGGGCAGCTGCAGGCCCCGGGGGGCAGAGCTGTGCCCACGCCGAGCCCGTCGGCTCCCGGGACCCAAGCCCAGGGGCTCACCTTAAGCCCATTTTGAGATGAAGAATTTGAGGAGGGGGCGTCCCAAGCTCGCCTAAGAAGTTTGGGGCCAGCGTCCCACCTTAGCCTAGCCAGGCCCTGCCAGCAGGGCGTCCTGCCTCCCCCACCTCCCTCCCCGCTGCCATCAGCTGCATGGGGACATGGGGGCGCTGTGACCTTGGGGTCCTGTCCCCCACTGTGCAGCGAGCAAGCAGGTTGGGTTTGTGTCACTTCTTCCTGTCTCTTCTTAAGGGGGCCCTGTGGGGTGGGGTGGGGGCTTTGGACCAGCAGGGGTGAGGACAGGCCAAAGACAAGGCACCCTGCATCCCCAGACACACCCACACGCTGGGCCTCAGCTTCCTCGTTTGGAAAATGGAGGCACGGGCCGCCGACCTCCTGGGGCCTCCGGGCGGACTTCACAGGGGGCTCCACGGGGGGCTCAGCATACAGTGTGCACAGTGAGGGGTCCTCACTGTGGGGTCTCAGCGGAGATGAGGGTGAGCACCTCACAGCACCCCATTCCTGAACTCTGCTGTCGGGGCCCGGCCCAAGCACCCTAAAGGCCCCCAGCGAGGGAGGATTTGCAGCCAGTATAGTGGGGTGAAGAGCGGATGTGCTACTGGGCCTGCTTCCAGCTTGGGGGTCCTTGGGCACCTGGGGCTGGGAGGGAGGTCAGGCCAGGGCCTGCTCTGCCTCTGGTTCTTTTGGAGCCTCCCGGCTCAGGGTCTGGGGTCACAGTGTGGCTGGGCTGAGGGGCAGGGGGCCCAGGACCCATTCATCCTGTGTACCCCATAGGACAGGGAGCACCCAGGACCCACTGGGGAAGGCCTGGGTGCTCCAGGCACCCCTGAGGGCACAGAAGGAATTCCCACCACTTATTACCAAAGAGGCAACACTTGAACCTCGTCATCCCCTCCCCCTCTGCTCCTGGAGCAGCCAAGCTGTTCCCTCCCTCCGGGTCTCTGTCGCTGTTGTTCCCTCTACCCAGAGCACCCTTCCCAGCCTCTTCAGGCTATCTCCATTCATCCTATGGGCCCTTCTGAAATACCACTTCCTCCAGGAAGCCTTCCCTGAATGTTCAGACCAGAGAGGGGCCTCCATTATCTGCTCTCATAGCAGATGGGGGACCACCCTCCCTTTTCCCCTGTTGGTGGCCTGGCACCCAGTAGGTGCTCAGCAAATATTTGAGGAAGGAAGCTAGGAGGGAAGGGTTGGCGTATCTGCCCCATTTTTCCTCCCTCGAGGGAGAAACTAGCCCTTTGAAAAGGCGGCCCCAGACTTGAATTCACTGCAACAACTACAGTTTCCTTTAAACAACACGCCCGCATTCAGCTGGCACCGGGGCTTTGCTTTCTCTTTTTCCCTTCCCAGTGAAACCAGAGTCGGCCGTTTTTACTTCTTGTCTCCGGCAATTTCCTGCTCCAGCCTGACACTCTCCCACCCTCCAGGCCGGGGGTGGTGCAGGCTCCGGGCTCAGCAGGGAGGCTGGCCTTCCCTTAAATCATGGAGTCTCCCTCGGAAACACGAGATTCCCAAAGACCAGCGCCCTCTTTAGCTCCAGCCCCAGCTCCAGCTCCAACAGTCCACGGTCTACAGGAGGGTGCCCCGAGTGGGGCGGGGTCCAGAGGCAGGACTTCCCTTGGGTCCGGCAGAGGCCTCCTCCCTGGATCAAGGGGAAGTCTCTCCCTGGCAGGGCCCGGGACCCTGCAGCTCCTCAACCATCTGGGGGAGGGCAGCATAGTGCCTGCGCCCTGGGGACCCTGCCTTTTTCCTGGGTGACCTTGGGCAAGTCACTTGACCTTTCTGAGCCCCATCTGTCACGCTCTGCACCCTCCATCGGAGACAAGACCCCCATCCTGTTGCCCTGCCGGCTCCTCAGAACAACCTGGGCCAATACACCCCCACCGAGCTTCCGTGACCCCCAGGCAAGGCTCCTCTGCGGGGAAAGGAGGCGGAGGCTGGACCCCAGTCCTTTCAAGGGCCCGAGGACCGCTTTCTGTAGGTTTATGGGGCAGGGAAATGGGGCCAAGGGCCAGCCTGTCTTTCCTCCCGATTTGGGGATATTTTTCTGTGCTCTCCTCCCTGCTCCAAGAGGCCAGACTGCCCCCCTCCCCGGCCCCGGCTGTGGGGACAGAGCGCAGGCAAGCGACTTAACCTCGCAGGGCCTTGCTTTCCCGGCTGCAGTGCCAGCACCCGCCCTTTCTGAGCTCACACCTTGTGGCTGCAGCTAAGCCTCTGTTTCCCCACTTCTGTCCCACGAGGGAACAGGGAACTTCCTCAGTCCTCAGACCTCGGGAAGATGACTCCCCGATGACGCTCTTCTGAGGGCAGAGCTCGGACCCAGCCAGCGCCCTGGAAGTGCGGGGTCTCCGAGGGCGCCCCCAGGGGCACTGCACTCCGTCAGCCACAGCCCCGGGCCAGGCCAGGCCGGACTGCCAGACTGTTCTCTCCATCGAGGAGGGAGGGAGGAGCAGCTAAGAAGGACCCCCCCTGCCCCCCGCCTCCCCCGGCCCGGAGGGAGGCCCAGGAGAGAAGGGCCCGGTGGTGCCGATGCTGGCTCTCCCAGGGGCGCGGCACCTTTGGGGTGGGGGCCGCCCAAACCTGAGCCCTACGAGGCGCGCTGCCCGCTGGCTGGACCGGTCGCCGCGGCCCCATCTTGAGAGCATTAGGGGCAGCTGTTAACAGATGTTTTCTGTTACGTGTTATTTGTTAGTCTAATGAAAGGAGGTGCACTCGCTTTCAAGACCTCGCCTTCTGCGGGGTTTATATGGGAGGCGCGGGCTCTGGCGGAGAGGGGGCCTGGGGGCCCTGCCAGGCGCGCCCGCCGGCTCCGCTTTGATTCCGGTTTGCAGCCATCCGCGTGGTGACTCCAGCCCTGGTTAAATGTCGTCTCCAATAGCGCCACCTCTGGCGTGTAAACGTCTGTGTGCGCGGCAGGGCTGGCCGGGAGGGGGCCGGCGGCGGGGAGCACAGACAGGGAGGCAGATGGGGGAGAGGTGGGCGAAACCGGGGGGAGGCAGCTGCCCTCCCCGGAGGGAGGGTCCCCAACGCCAGGGATCTCCGGAGCTAAGCCTGTGGGGCGGGCAGAGCAGCAGGTGAGTGGGATGCTGGGAGGTGGCTGTCCAGTGGCAGGGTGGCAGACACCCTCGGCTCCCCAGTGGCGCTCTGGCCACCCCACAGGCCCCCTTCCTGGCAGCTCACGGAGTCAGGATGCTGAGAGGGACGCACAGAACCTTCCCTGGCAGCCCCTGCTTCCCCAGGCTTTGCCTGCTGGGCTGGGATCAGTAGGTGCTGGGCACTTGGTGGGAGTGGGGGACACCGCAACTGTTCTGTTCTGGGGCTGCCTGCACAGATCAGCAATCTGGGGACCCTGGGCTGGGTCAGAGCAGCTCCACCCCCCTCCCGTGGACCCCATCCTCCAGGGACTTCCACGCAGGATGCCAGCCCTGCTTCCTGAGACGGCGCCCCCAGTCTCCCCAGCCCATCCCCGAACCCGAAGGGGCTGTCTTCCTCTCCAGCAACAGCGGGTGGAGGTGCAGAGAGGAACCTTCCAGAGGCAGCGGCGCTCTCCCTTCACTACCGCTGAAAACAGCCGTGGGCCTGCTGGTGCTGGGCCCTGCAAATGCCCAGGCCCGGACCCGGAGCCCGTCATTCTATGCCCGACACCAGCCCAGGGCGGGGCTTCCCCGGCCCAGCGCAGGGCCTGGACACAAGCATCTGGCCAGTCCCGGGGGCCTCTAAGGCCGCGATTCCGGGGCCACACACTGACAGGTGGCCTGACCCCCCGGTTTTACAGATGGGGACACTGAGGGCCGAATGCTGAGGGGCTGGGCAAGGCCGGGCGGGAGCCTGGTCTCCTGGCCCTGTCTGGGGGTCCTCTCACTGCCTCCCGGGCAGCAGATTGGGGGTGCAGTGCCCCTCCCTGGGCACGCTCTCCAATGACGTCTGCACTTGCTCGGCACCGGCCGGGGCAGCGTGTGTAAGTTTGGGGCCCCAGCCCAGGCCCCCACTCTCTCACTGCCACCTCCAAGACCCGTGCCAAAGACCCGGCCCCAGCGGTCCCCGCCACCTGCCAGTCCCCTCGGGTGCAGGGCCCTGGCTGACTCTCAGCTCAGAACTCACCCCCTTCTAAATCCTCCTCCTGCCAGCCCCACGCCACACAGGACGGGCCCGGCTGCCCACCTCGGACACAGAAAAGCGGGATGGGTCACAAAGAGGGCCCAGAAATCTCTTCCAGAGCACACTTCGCTTTTAGGACACAATAAAAGATGCCATTACCGAGCAGGGCCCCGCGGACGGCCTCTGGCCTCGCGGTGGCCCTGGAGCCAGGCTGCAAGCAGCAGCCCCCGACATGGAAGGGGCGCGGAGCAAGGGGCCAGGCCCACAGGGGTGGCAAGGGCACCCGGGTCACACGTGGACCTTCACTCCCGGCCATCTGAGGGTCGTCCACTCCGGGGTCTGGCCGGGGCAGGCCCGGCCTGCTGCTCCCAGGAGCCCCGCTGCTTTCGAGCAGCTGCTGCAGGCCCTGCCCCATGCTCCTGTCCAGCCGCCCCCTCTAGCAGCTGGACGCTGAGGGCGCCCTGTCTCCCCTCCTCTGCCCGCTCAGCAGGGAGCCAGGCAAGACAATGTCCCCAATTCCTCTGGCTGCCAGGAAGCTCGCCCGGCGCACTCCCATCCTGCCCACCGCCTCGCAGCAGGCGCTTAGCCTGGCCTGCACGGGCTGCCCACCTGCTTGCCGGCTGCCGCCCCCGCCCCGGCTCTGGAGCCCGGGATGCGAGTGCGTGGAGGGGCCGGGGGGTCTGTCTGTGAGTCTGGGAACGGCAACCTGCCATGTGGTCCCCAAATGCCAGCCCGAGACAGGGCTTCGCCCGACCTACCGCACAAGGAGAAAACTAGGGGCGACTTGGGAGCTTTTGCTCAGTCGAGTCGGTTTTGAGGACTGTTTTTTACTGCAAGGTGCTAGCACGAGGGCTGAAGGTGAGGGCCACAGTGGCGGCTGCTGTGAGTCAGCGCCGCTTCCGGCAAACTTGTAAACTGCCCACTCCTGGCTGGCTGAAGCCCCGGCGTGAGAGGGTGTGCGCGGGGAGCACCCGGCCGCCAGCGCTGGGGTGACTGCTGAGTGAGTGAGTGGGCCTGCAGCGGGCGGCCCAGGCTCGCCAGTCCCAGGCAGCGGGCGGGCCCCTGCTGCACTCAGACCCACACCTGGGCGCTGGGGTGGGCGCGCCAGACCTGACCCTGCTTTGCACACGGCCCGAGCGCCGCCCGCACCTGCCTGGTAGCGGACGACCCCGGGGGCCGCCTGGCACTGTCGGAGCCCGGCGGCAGCTGGATCCCAGAGAGCAGGGGCTGTAGAGCAGGGGAGCAGGGCAGGCCCAGCTGGGAGCCCCTTCTCTCAGCCTCCACCTCCCCTCCACGAAACAGGAAAATAAAAGAACCCACTTCCCTGGTTGGTAGGAGGAGAGGGGTGAGGCCTGTGGCGCCCCAGCCAGTGCTCCAGCACCCCCTTCCATGCCACCCCCGCCTCCACCAGCCCACACACCCCACTTGTAGGAGGCGCTGGGGGGAAACAGCTCCTCCAGTCATGATCCAGGTCCCTTCCACCAGGGCGCCTCTCCCAGATTCTGCCGCATCAGCCTGACCCCACATCCCTGCCCAGAACAAGCACTGTCCCTAGCTACTTACAACCCTTAGCACGCACACACACACACACGCGCGCCTGAACACACACACACGAACCCATGTACACACACCCATGCACACACGCCTGAACACACGCACACATGTATATGCATGCATGTATGTGTACACCCGAACATATGCCTATGAACACATGCATGTGCACGCATGTGCACACATGCACACAGGCTCCATCCCAGTCACTACGCTGGGCAGCCCTGGGGTCTCCCCTCCCCCACTCTTCCGGCTCAAACATTCAGCCACACAGTAGAGACCAGGACTCGGGCCCAAAACCAGACCCAGCCCTCCCTTCCCAGTGGGGACACCTTGGGCAGGAAGCTTTGCCCCTGTGGGCTCCCCAAGGTGGGGGACAGTCTCTAGCCTGCTGCCTGCAGGGGACTGTGAGCGCCGCAGTGGATGGCTTGGAGCGGGGACCCTTCCCTCGCGCCACTCGGGCCCGCTCAGCCTCCCATGTGCCCTGGGCCACCACGTCCGCCGTCCCATCTCGCAGGTGGCCTCACGGCGGTGGGAGCAGGCATCAGGGTTACCACCACCCGAGGTCACTCCTGCGGCCTTCTGGGGGTGCGGCCAGGGATACACCAGCCCTGCAGCGCTCCTGCCCGGGGCAGGGGGCCACCCGCCTTTCAGCAGCCCTGGGCCAGGCCCTGGCTCCACCGGGTGACCTGGGCAGAGGCCCTCCCTGCCGCGACGGACCCCGCAGGCCACTGCCCGTCCCTCATGTCCCTCTGGTTGTCCCTCGGCACCTCACGACTCTCTCCTGCTCCCTGGACGTGTGCCGAGGGCACCCTCGCCCGCCTGGGGACCCAGGCCCGGGCCCCCGGGAGAGCAGCCTACGGCCGGGTATCCGGATATTTCCTCAGCCTGGATAAAATCATGAGGGCGAGGAGACCCCCGCAAATACCCATGCACTGACCCCATCTGGGGATGAGGCCCAGAGAGGGGCACACCCACGGTCACTCCGGAGATGGCAGCAGAAAGCAGGACCCAGACTGGGTGTCCTGACCGGCCTGGCCCGCCGCCTCAGTGTCTGCTCTGGCAATGGTGGAGGGAAGGGGAGAGAGGACGAAGGGAGGAGGGGAGGGGTGCAGCCTCCGCTTGAAGGGTTCAGTTCTGAACAGACCCCTTGGGGTTCCCCCGCCACCCTGCACTCTCTGGGGGCCTCCTCCCACCTCCATCTTCGGCCTGTTACGGGGGCCTCCCAGTCAACAGTGACATGGCGGTCCCCCAAAAGGGAAATGCAAAATACCCACACGATCCAGCCACCCCACATCCGGTGGGTACCCCAAGAAGCGAGTGTCCGGGTGTGGGCAGATGATGAGGGCTAGGAGACCCCTCAGCAGCAGCCCCAAAAGGAGGCAGCCTGGACAATCTTGTTCAGCCTGAAAAATGGAGACCCTGACTCGGGACGGTCGGCGGCCCCAGAGGTGGTCCGCTCCGTGACGTAAGCCAGACGCAGCGGGACAGATGGGACGCCATCGCCTGGAGGGCCTGGGGGGCGGGGAGGGAAGTGGGGTGAGGGCGCAAGGACACATTAGGACGCAAACCTCCCGTCAGGCACATTTCCATCGCATGACTGCAGCCCTGCCCATCCCAATGGCTCAGCCTCCCTATCACCCATTAGCAGAGCGGCCCCAACAGCTCCTCGGGGAAGCCCAAGCCCGCTTCCGCCCGGGGCGGGCGCCAGCCTATCCCGCTCACTGCGCCCTCAGACTGCAAGCACCCCTGTCCGGCCCCCTGGGAAGGGGGAGGGACGCCCCTCGTCCAGCGTCCAGGAACAGGTAGGCCCACGGCATGGGCGGGACTCGGCCCGCGCTTTCGTTTATTTTCCCAGTGTGTCGGCATCCCTGCTCCGCCTGCCCGCAGGAGGGAATGCTTTCAAGAAATCTCAGTTATTAATGTGGTTTCTTTTGTTGGAAGTCACCGCACAGGCAGCAAACGAGGATTTATTTTCCTAACGTGCTTGGCATACTTTCGCGGACCTCAGCACTGGGCTGGGAGGCGCCCGAGACCCTGGTTTGCTCTGAGTCACCGGCGGAGCCTCGGCCTTCCCGGTCAGTTCCCCGGGGAGCCTGGTCTGGGCAGAGCATCGGCGAGAACGGCTATGTCTGCTGACGGCTTTGTGAAAACAGATAGCAGGGGTACATGGTTCCTGAGCTGTTGTGCCTGCTCCTCTAGCAGGTCGAGAACATATCCATTTTCTAGCTCGTGTTTCCCCAGTACCCCAGATTTTCCTATTTTCCATATAGGGAACGCCCCACCTCTGGCTGGTGTCTCTTTCTTTAGGTCTGGAAACAGCTCCAGAGGCCCCAGGAAAACCCACTGAGCCTGTCTGTGTGCTTGGCGAGATGCTGGCCTGCGGGCGGTCCTGGAGCACCAGGCCATGGCCAGGCCCGGGCCTGCTGGCCGGCATCATGAGGGCTGGTGCTGACTTTGGGCTGGGCTCTGCAGTATGGGGGTGACGGTCCCTTTCCCACCGCCTAGGAGGGAAGGCATGCTGGGAGCGGCCGGTGGCCCTCGGTCCCTCCTCCACCCTTGCTGCAACCCAGGCCCTGAGCGCACGGCCAGGGCGTCCCAGGCCCAGCCTCCCAGCCTGCTCCTGCCTCTCCGGGAGCCCGCCTGACAGTGGACACCCTGAGATCACCCAGATGGTCTTGGGGAGACCCCTCACTACATAAAGCGTTGGGATTTCATGGACTAGCGGTTTGTTTTCAGTCCGAGTGTATGATTACCTCCTTTTAATTTTGCCAAGTCAGGACATTAAAATCGAACAATCTCCGGTTATAACCAAGGTCACAGAAAAGAGGGTGTTTTAACCTTTCAGAGGAGTCGGAAACCAGGCCTTGCCGCTTCCCGAAAGGACTGCCCTAGCGCCCACATTGTCCACGCCGCGGCCTGGGGGAAATCTCCCCTTGGGCCAGGAGCGCAGAGCTGGGCTGCAGGGTCCCCGGGCACAGCTGGGGGTGCCAAGGCAGGAGGCACCCCAGGAACGCCTCTTTGAGTCCTCTGCCTGCACCCCTTGCCCAGAAAGGAGAGGCTCACCAAGAAGGCAAACTACGCTGCTCTCGGGCCCTTGCTGGGGCCAGCCCAGCGTCCTCTGTGCCAGGCCAGGTGTCCCCACTGGGTCTGAAGCGCATCCTCAGGAGAAGGCCCACAGCACCTCATTCCCCGCGCCCGCTTTCATCAGGCTCGGCCGTCCTTGGAGCCCAAGGGGGGCCACTCCCCGTCTGGACGCAAAGGGCTCCCGGGCTGTGATCAGACACCGGTGCCCCCAGCCGACAAACACTGTCCTGGCATCCCCAGAAAACGCTCCATCTTTGCTGGGTTTAGGGGAAACCACTGTCACTGTCCACCATCGGGGTTCAGGGTGGAAACGGGCCCCACTCCCTGGCCAGGACTTGACTGTCAGGCCTGCTTGATTCCTTCTGCCCGCATCGTCCCTGTGCTCCTGGCCCCGTCCCTGTCTCTCTCTTCCTTTGCTTCTCCCTTCTTTCTCTGGGTCCCCTCTCTACCCTGGGGGTTCCCCATCCCCCAGGGCAAATTCAGAGACCTCTCCTCTGCCCCAGGCTCACTCTCTGCCCCTCCCGCGGGGTCCTCAAACTGCCCAGGCTGGCCCCCACACCAGAGGTCACCTCGCTTCACCCCTGACCCAACACCTGACCGGACACCTCCCTTTCATCTCTCTATCAGGGGAGCCCCCGATCCCAGGGTTGGGTCGCCCTGGCAGGCGGTCCTCTGGGGCTGGCGAGCATGGGGCTGTGAGGTTGCCGGAGGCGACTGGACACAGGTGGCACGCTGGGGCTCTCTGCAGGTGTGTGATGAGCAGCACATGTCCCAGGTGTCCCCACTGGGGCGTGTGCTCCCCAACAGCCTCAGACCATGCTGCAGTCACCTGCGCTCCCCTGCACCTCCTCCCCCGAGGAGCCGGACAGGTGGCCTGCAGGGCCTGAGGCTGGAGGCTGCTGCAGGAAGGCGTCCTGTCCTGTCCTGTCCTGTCCTGTCCCGGAGTTGGGCGGGAGTCGGGGTAGATCTTAAGGGGCCCAGAGGCCGCAGCCTGCGGTCTGCTCCCCCAGCAGGCCCAGGCCGCAGACCTCTTCAGGTGCCAGTAGACTGAGGGGACTCCCGCCCCGGGGATGTCCAGGAAGGACCTCTGCTTCGCCTTGCTCTGCTCCTGCTCCAGGGGCCCTCCCTCCCCCTTCCAAGGGCTCTGGGCACTGTGAGCCTGTGTGACTTTTTGAAAAAAGCCACTTGACTGGGTTGTTTGTTTTTTAAAGCCCTTCCTGATGACCTTTCACCTCGGTAGGGGAAGAGAGGCCGCAGTTCTGTAGGCAGCTGCTGGGGGCGGGGCAGGCGGGGGCGCAGGCATGTGCACCCTCGCCAGTGAGCCCATCCTAAGGAGTCAGCGAGCAGCAAAACGGTGGTGTCGCCCGGACGCACGCGAGAGTGGCAAGCCCAGCCGGGTGACGCCTTCCAAAGCCTCAGTTTCCCCAGCGTGGACAGCAAGAATCACACACTCTTCCCACGGGCTTGGGGCCCTGCGGGCGCCTCCGGACCGGGCACAAAGGAGCGGTCCTGCGTCCAGCGGCAGCTCGGCCCAAGAGGTCCTCTCCCCCAGCCGAGAGGGCCCGCGCAGCCCAGCGCAGACGACCTAGCTGCGGCCTCGGCGCGCGGGTCACCCGCTGCAGCGGCGCCAGGGCCGTGTCTCCGGTGCTGCCCGGGGGCTCCGCCGCGCCCGCCGCCCCGGCCGGGATCCGCTCGCCGGCCCCGCGCTGCCCGGCAGCCTCTGCCTCGCACCCTGCACCCTCCGGCCCGCAGCCCGCACCCGGGGCCTCGGTTCCCACGCCCCTCGGGCCGGCGGCCCCGGCCCGAGCCTCGGACGCCCGCCCGCCCGCGCCCGCGCGCACTCACCGTCCTGCGGCGTCGCCTCGCTGCCGCTGCTGCCCCCGGACGGCTCCCGCGCCGCGCCCTCCCGCGCCTCGGCCCTGACCGCGGGGCGCGCCGCGAGCCGCCCGGCCGCCGCTACCTCCTCCAGGTCCAGGAGGTGGCTCACCGTGAAGTTCTTGCGCGCCTGGGCGCAGTCGCCGGGCCCCAGCGCGGGCGGCGGCGGCGGCCCCGGGCCCAGCGCCGGCTTGTCCAGGGCGAAGGCGGCGGCGGCCGCGCTGTCCATGCCCGCGAGCGGCCCCGGGTCGCCGGCGGGGGCGCGGGCTCGGGTCGCAGGCGGGGTCGCAGGCGCGGGTCGGAGCGAGCGCCCCGGCGCCCCGCGCTCTGCCCCGCTCCGGCCTCCTCCTCGCTCCGCGGCCGCCGCGGCCCGCCCGGCGCTGACGTCGGGGAAACAAACTTTCTTCCCTCCCCTGCGTCGCCTCCTGCTCTCTCCCAAGTTGCTAAAACACGAGCTCCTCCGGCCACACGCCCCTTCTTGAAGCAAACCTCGCCCCCCTCCCTCGCCTCCTCCCCTCCGCCTGCCTCGCCCGCCCCCACCGCTCCCGTGGGGAGGGAGGGGGTCCCTGGCCGAGTAGGCTGGAGCCCGGGGGCGGGGAGAGGGGGGAGAAGACGCGGTGTCCTCCGTTCACCCTCCCCACCCACAATTTAAGGAGTGGGAAAGTTCAGTGTTGTGTGGTTTTTTTGTTTGGGTTTTTTTTTCCCTTAATTCCTCAGCAAGTGTGTGTGGTGGGGGGCTGATAGCTGGGGATCGGCAGCCCCTCCATTCACACATTCCTCCGCAAGGATGGGGATGACTTTGAGACCTTTGACACGGAGGATCTCGAGCTCCCCCAAGACACACCCTCCCCCCACCCCCACCCCCCCACCCACTCCCGCATTGTGCTGAAGGCTGGAATCTGAGATCCTCCGGAGTTGGCTCCCCTCGAGAGCAGGGCACTCTCAGGCTTCGGGGTGCAAGCGCCTTCCCCCTAAACACATATACACACCCTGGGTGTCCTTCCCAGGATGCTGCAGGCCCTCCCCGGGGAAAAGCAAGCCGAGAAGAGTCTCCCTCCAGGCTTCCTAGTGGACACAGCACCGAGGGTAGGGTAGACAGCCAGACAGCCAGACGCTGCCCGACTGACAGATGGCGACAGGGAAGGCTTGGGCTTTGTTTTTCGAGGAAAGCGCAGAAAAGATGCCCCCTGTGGTGGAGCTGAGACTGTGGGCTCCAGATGCCACAGGTCTTGCAGGCCTGGCCTGCTGTCTCCCCTGCCATCACCAAGATGCACCCCCAGAGAGCCTTCTGAGGGTCCTCTTGGGGCTCCAACACGAAAAGCCCTCCCTGCACCAGTCCCCAATAGCCTGCAGACCAACAACCTAGATTCTGCATGAGTTCCCCCACCAGAGAAGAAGCACCCCCAAAGTCAGGTCCCCAAGTGATCTTAATCACAGCACTCCACGGCAAAGTGCTCTGTCCAGCTGTGTGACCTCAGACGTGTCCCTTTCCCTCTGGGCACCAGCTCCTCCCTTTGAGAATGAGTCTAATGAAGCCACCCCCTCGCAGAAACTACGGGACTGTCCCAGGTGAAATCCTGGACCCGTGGCTAGAGCACAGGGCGCGTGGTCAGCCTTGGTCCGGGGACCCGCAGGGGTTGGAGAGGTCATCCAGGTCCCATTTCCTTGGGTGACTAATGGGGGAACTCAGAGCGCAAACGCAGAGATCCCTTCCATAGCTGGGACAACTGCTGAAATTGTTTGGTCCAAGCCCTTTTACTGTTCAGATGGGTACAGCGAGACCCAGGCAGAGAAACTCACTGCCAGTGTCCCCATGTGAGCCCCCAGTCCGCCCCAGCATCCTGAGTTCAAATCCAGACCTTCCACTTCTAGCCATGGCTCTTAGCAACCTGCTGAGCCCCATCCTCTCAGTGACCTCATCTGTAAAATGGGCTGTTAGGAGTATTAAGGGAGTTGATATATGTGGGGAACACTCAGTATGTGTTATCAATTATTTTTTATTGTTTTTTTTTAATTTATTTATTTATGCATACAAGAGCTGGGGTCCAGGCCAGAGTCGTGGGAGGTGAGAGGATTCACCAGACAGAGTGGGGAGCAGAACAGGCAGACGGACTGAAACACACTGCTGAAGGGAGCAGCGGGAGAGGCGAGAGAGGTCTGCCTGAGCCATGTGGGTCCCCTCCCTGGCCCGCGGCAGGGATCGAACTCGTGCTGCAGTGGCTGCGGTTTGCTTCGTAGTGCGTTGCTTAACCCACTGCACCACCAGGGAGGCCGTCAATTATTATTTTAATAACATACGCTCCAGCCCTCTCTGGTGGTGCAGGGGTTAAAGTCTCAGCACTATTGAGACTCCCTGGCCAGCAGACCCCTCCTGTTGCCCCACTGCTCCCCTCAGCAGTGGGTTTCAGTAGATTTGCCTGCTGTGCTCCCCACTCTATCTCTGGTGACTCCTCTCACCCCTCACACACACACACCTCTGCCCTATACTCCAGTTCTTGTATGTGTACGTAAGTAAAATAAGTCTTTAGGTCTTTAAAAAATAACAAAGCATACGTTCCAAGAACCAGAGCAGGACAGTGATGGCAAAATCAGGTTCTGGAGCTGGGGGTGCGGGGGGTGCGGTTGGGGGTGAAAGTGTTCGCCGCCATTCATGAACCACGTGGCCATACAGAAACCGTTTGCTGGTCCTGTCTGAATCAGAACTCTCACGTCTGCAGTAGGGCCAGGAGAGGGCCCAGCCGAAGGGTTCTGTGAACGTGGCACGCTGTCATTGCTGAACTGTCACTACCAGTGTGACCCTGGGCCCGATGGCCAGGAGGCGCAGGGCTTGCAGAGTCGAGCAAGAGGCTGAACTCTCACACCAAAGCTGCGCCCTTGAGCAAAAGCTGCAGGCCTGATGCAGTCTGGACAGTCCAGGGCAAGTCCAGATAACTCAGGAGGAAAGCGCGCATACTCCAAGGTGGTAGAACTAAAAGCCAAACCGCTTCTGCTAACCTAGAGTGAGGGGTGAAGAGGAAATAGGACCCCAGTTTGGAAGCTCTCAATTCAAAAAGCAGTTACTGAACAAGACCGTGATCTAACAGTGGGGATGGGGAGGAGCAGAGGAGCAGAGAGAGGAATCCTGCTCTCCAGAGAGGGTCCCAGGGCCAGGGACCTGAGCCTTCATAGGTGGCTCCACTGCGGTGGGGTTCTGGGTCTGACCGTGAATATTCGCCCCAGCTTCAAAAACTCAAGTGCTTGGAAAACAAAGTTAACTTAAAAAAAAAAAAAAAGCGGGCCCGCCCTGGTGGCTCAGTGGGTTAAGCAACGCACTATGAAGCAAACTGCAGCCACTGCAGCACGAGTTCGATCCCTGCTGCGGCCAGGGAGGGGACCCACATGGTGCGGCAGACCTCTCCTGCTGTGCCTGCTGCTCCCCTCAGCAGTGTGCTTCTGTTGATCTGCCTGTTCTTCTCCCTGCTTTCTGTGGTGAATCCTCTTACCCCCTACACCTCTGGCCTGTACCCCAGTGCTTGTATGCATAAAATAAATAAATCTTAAAAAAAAAAAAAGCTCATGATGAGAATTTTAAAACACACACAAATGAAATTAAGACAATAAACAACACATGTATCCTCTCTCTGAGCTCGCTGACACACAGTAAGTGTTCACAGCATTTTTAAAAATTAGTTTAGTGAAAGAGGTTGAAGGCACTCATCCTGCTTATTATAGATTGAATTGGAGCCTTAGAAAAAGCAATAAGACAAGAAAAAGGAATGAGTGAAAGATAATTTTAGAGTACATTATTCTATAAAATATCTATATTCTAGAATGATGGAGATGGTCATAGATATTTTAAAAGTTGAACTCTGTTGTACCACCTACTTTATAACTTGCTTACTCTGTCATGAAAAATCTACATTGTTCTCTATTGCTAGGTAGCCAGAGTTATTTTCTCGGTTATAAATGCGCAGAGACATATGGTAGGCAGGTAATAATCCCCGCAAGGATGCCACGTCATAATCCCTGGACCCTGTAAATACAGCAAAGAGTGAGAGTACAAGAGGAATCAAGGTTGTTGGAAGGTAACCTTGAGGTCAAGAGGTCATTTTAGATTATGTGAATGAACCCACATCACAAAGGTCCTTCAAAGTGGAAGCGAGAGGCAGAATCTGTCAGAGCGGTGTGAGGTAAGGACTCCCCTGGCCAGGGCTGGCTTGGAACTTGGAGAAAGCCACAAACCAAGGAATGGGAGGCAACTCTTACAGGCTGAAAAAGACAAGAAATCAGATCCTTCCTAAAATCTCCAGAAAGAAATGAAAGCCTGAAGATGCCTTGATTTTAACCCACAACATGTGACATCCAGAACTGTAAGATAATACATTTGTGTTGTTTTTAAACACAGGCTTGTTTTTAAACACTTGCAGCAGCAAGGAGAAACCGTGTGAGGTCAAAGATTCTGCAAAAGATGAAAGATTTTTGATATATTGTCATGGAACTCTGGCAAGGTTGGGTCTATTTCTGCACCTAAAAGTTTCTCTACCCTTGTTCACACGAACTATTTCGTTTCTTTGCTTGTTTGTAGCAACCTTTTTAAAAAATATTTTATTTATTTATGCACACAAGAGTTGGGGTACGGGCTAGAGGCATGGGGATGAGAAGAATCACCAGAGACAGAAGCAGAACAGGCAAATCGACTGAAACACAGTGCTGAGGGGAGCAGCGTGCGAGGCAGGAGAGGTCTGCTGCACCATGTGGTCCATCTCCCCAGCCAGGGATTGAACTCGTGCTGCGGTGGCCACAGAAGCTCCACAGTTTGGCATTCAACCCCCTGCGCCACCAGGGAGGCCCATGGCCCATTTGTAGCAACATTCTTTTTTTTTTTAAAGATTTATTTATTTATGCATACAAGCACCTGGGGTACAGGCCAGAGGTGTGTGGGGGTGGTGGTGAGAGGATTCACCACAGAGAGCGGGGAGCAGAACAGGCAGATCCACTGAAGTACACTGCTGAGGGGAGCAGCGAGCACAGCAGGTGAGGTCTGCTGCACCATGTGGGTCCTCAGCAGCAGGGATCGAACTCGTGCTGCAGTGGCTGCAGTTTGCTTCATAGTGCGTTGCTTAACCCACTGCGCCACCAGGGAGGCCATGTAGCAACATTCTTAGGGCTTTACTTAATACAAATAAAAAGTGCACACGAGCGGCCTGTTTTCTTTGCTGCAGGTACTGGCGCCAGGGCCAGCTGGCTGATCTTTCTGCAACACCTTTGTGCTTCTGGGAGCCAGCTCAGCTCAGGCAGATTTGCTGCACCCAACTTTGCTACTCCCAGTTCCTGGAAGTCATGCACTTGTGTTCTGGGAGGACTTCTGGAAGCCGCTGGGCAGCACACCCTGCTCTCCTTATTCCCGTCACCGTGCCAACATTCAAGACCTGGTCCTTGCGTCTTCTCCGTGTGGGCCTGGATGCCCTTCTTGGTCTTTCTTTGATGGTCTTCGGCGTCACTAGGGATCCAAGGGCACGATGCTGAGTGAGGTGGCTGCCGTCTCCGTGGACAATGCTGGGCAAGAGGGGTAACTTACTTTATTTTAAAGATTTATTTATTTATGCACACAAGAGCTGGGGTGCAGGCCAGAGTCGCGGGAGGTGAGAGGATCCATCAGAGACAGTGGGGAGCAGAACAGGCAGATGGACTGAAACGCACTGCTGAGGGGAGCAGCGGGAGACAGGTGAGGTCTGCTGCGCCACGAGGGTCCCTCCCTGGCCAGGAATCAACCTCGCACTGCGCGATGCTCCACAGTGCTGCCTTCAACCCACTGCTCGGGATAACTTACTTTAAATGCCAAAAGGCGTTCCCTTGCTGAAATCTGCCTACCTGAATTATCGCTGCAGGGAAGCATTTTGGGTGTGTAAAGACCACTTGCATTTTTAATTTGTAAAACGTTCTCAGTTGCTACCCGTTTTTCTGCTCTCTAACTTCCGGTGTTTGATCAGTGTCGTCCTCTGGCCTTAACAACCTCCCTCACAGGCCTTGATGACGATTCAAGGCACAGACTCTCATTCTGCAGCCAGCGGGAAGCCGTGAAAGGAGCCTGAAATCTCCAGGCTCACCTGCTCAGCCCCGCGGCCACATCCTGGGCCCTGAGCTGGGCAACTCCTGCACTCACAGCACACAGCCACGCCACGCTCACTGACGCACGCCTGAGGAATCATAAACACTGCCAGGCGATGTGACTCAGATGTGGCCAGGCGTGACCGTGACAGACCCAGGGTTCTGTAAATATTGTGTCAGGCTGCAGTCACAGCGGGGCTCTCTGCTCACCCCAGACCCCGTCCACGCTGTGGGAAGCGGAGCTGAGCCCCAGGGAGGGCCACTGGCTCCCTCCCTTAGCCTGGACTTTCCCAGCCTCAGTTTCTATCCTGAGGCTCTCTTAGTGGGGTACCCTGTTGAATACAGGTTCTCGGCAGTTGGTTGAAATATTATATCCTTTTGAAAAATATTTCTGCCCTCCCTGCAAATTCAGAGATTAAGGTGTGCTCCTCAATAGCTGGGGCGATGTGTTGAATCACATTGTCTCACAGTAGCTTCACCCCTACCACGTGAGGAGGAGAAACTGAGACTCAGAGAACTTAAGCTCTGTGTCCCGGTAAACCTCTCAGAGTCCTAAGTATCCTGTTAAGTTGCTCCATGAAAATGTAGACTAGAAAATGAAAACTGTTTCTCTTGAATTATGGTCTCTTTCAGGGAAAAAAAAAAAAAGCAAATAATGAGACTTGGGCAACACATTGCATTTCCCTTTTTGCCTTGGCTGCCAGGAAACCCAGAGACAATGTTAAGACATAATCACAGAAACTGTTTCCAGGAGGCAGGTCGGTGCTATGAGACAATTACCTCCCCGCTCCTTCTAGTTCCATGTAGCTTTGTTGTTTTCCTGTTTTTAAATTTTTTGACACCAGGACTCTGCGTTGCATTCCAGCAGCGTGACATGCATCGGGTCACTTACCCTTTTATGTTTCAGTTTCCTTATCTGGAAATTGGGGGTCATAATGGCACTATCTCACAGGGTTTTTGTGAAAATCACGAATGAAGTGATTTGTATAAATAAAAGCCTCGTATGAGCCAGGCCATGGAAAATATTTGCTAAATATACCCATGCACATGGGAAAGGCTTTGATAAAGCCCTGAGAGCAGAGCAAAGTGGTCTGCAGTGGGGACACTGACTGTGGGCCTGCTGTGGGACTTGGAGCCATGTGCCTCCCCTCTGGGTCTCAGCTTCTTGCCTATAACTGCCTGCTCTGGCCTCTTTGCCTGTGTCCCAGAGCCTTACATGGGTGAAAAAAAGGGAGGATACAAACCCTGACCCAGCACACAGTAGGGCTCCTTCCCAGTCAATCCAAGACTGAATGCTTGGTGATCAGAATCCCCACTGCCCTACAGCGCTGGCCGGGATGGAGGGCTACACATTGGTGCCAGGGTGGAAGTAAGGTGGGGCTGGGGTCCCGAGGACCTGGCAGGGACAGGACTAGATGTGAGTCTGTGGTCACATGACAAGCTCCTGTGAACACCTACTATGTGTAGGGCTCCCAGTAAGCAGAGCTGGCTATACACATGGGTCTCTAGAGCTTCAGCTACCCCCTTGCCGCACACAAGGGGCTGTGGTCTTTGCAGGGGAATAGTCATGTGCAACTCATTCCATAGCAATTATGGAGCACCTACTGTATACCACCCCAGGGGAGCACCAGTCCCTGGTGGGACTCTCAGGAGATGCTGTGGTCTGAGCACCCCAACTCAGATGAACCAGTCACGTGACCACAACAAAGTCACTCTCCAAGCCTTGGGCTCTGGGTTCCTGGAACAGAGGTGACTCCCGGGATCATCCTTATTGGGGGAGCCCCATGTGATGGTACTAAGGTGGAGAAACTAAGGCTCAGTGAGGAAAGAACCCACCCCAGTCTGGGGCTTGGCCCTCTCTGCAGCAATCTGGAATTCTCTCCTGGCCGCCTGTCCCTCCCCCTGCCCGCCTTCCCTGGGAGTCTGGGAGTCAGGGGGAGGATGCTGGGGCCAGGGGCACAGGACGAAGCCTGGGGGACCCCTGAGCCTTCACAAAGGCTTCCGGAGCCCTCAGGCCCTGCCTCGCTCCCTCCCGGGCCCAGCAACATCTTGCTGTGATTACTCTGTGGTGAGAAGGACGCAGTTATGCAGCTCTCCACCGCACACAGCATGGGGGTGGGGCGTGCGCAGGGGGTGCAGGGGGGTGCAGGGGCTGAGGACAAGGCGGGGCTGAGGGATGGGGAGCCAGGCTTTCAGCTCACTGGCTTAATTGGGGATATAATAGTTATTATTTATAACTTGCTCTTGAACCCGCGCCAGCGACCGTGTTCACAGCCTGAACTACCCAGGCAGGCGTTAAATAATTAAACCAAGGACCTAATCGGCAGCGAAACTCCCCGTGGGCTCCCACTTCCCCGATTTGCTGATTGCTGATATTTTGGGGTGAAATATGACCATTTTTACGATCAAAGAGGTCAGCGTTCCAGAGGAAAGAAAGGGGGGCCGGTGGGCTCTTCCAGTTTTCTTTTCCTCTGACTCAGTGGGCTAGTGAAGTTTCTTTAGACACGCAAAGATTTACACACCTTTCTGCAGGGAGCCTTAAATGACCCGACTCCTCGCACACCGCCCACCCGCCCATCAGCCAGGAACAGTAAGTCATTGAGAAATGACCGCGCCTCCCGGTAATAGCGCCGCGGCCTTTGAGAAGGAGAATGTCTAATGACTTTTTTTGAAGTGGAGGTCAAGGTTTTTTAAATAAAACAATCTGTATTAATGCAATTTCCTCTTTCGCTGGAGCATTGGGTTTTTCCCTTTTTCTTTGGAAACGGGCGGCAGGGATGGGGAAGGGCATCATTTTTCTCCCGCCAGACAATGCATCCCTAACGAGAGACATTTATTTTAAACCCATACATCATCACCCTGTCAGGGCTTCCGCGGGGGGACCGAGTCTCCCTCCTGGATTGCTGCGGATTAGCGGGGTGCAGATGGCCTGGCAGCAGGGCTCCCCCGCTGGCCCCGCCCCTCCCTTCACCTGCGTGACCCTTGGCCAGGCTCTTTGCACCTCTGCCCCCCCTACAGACTGGTCACCCGGATCTCGTGCTGCAGCCCTTTGGCCCGGGTGCTCCAACCCCACCCCAGCCCACCCGCGCCCACTCTGACCTCCAGACCTGGAGCCCCCCGGCCCCCAGCAGGAACCAGGGCCAGTCCTGGCAGGGGGGTCTCTTCGCCCAGAATGGTCTGAGTTCCAGTCCCCACCCCGTTGCTCACCAGCCTATTTCCAGAACCTTCCTTTCTGCAGGGGGAGAACGAAAGTGCGCACCTGAGATTACCAGGAGGTGTGAGAAGGTACGGCTGGCTGTTCCCGGCACCTGCCTGGCCCCCAGCCCAGCACACCTGTCCACAGACAGCAGCAGCGCCCCACACTCCCATGATTGCTGCTCGGAGACCCAGGGCAGAGCCTGGGGCTGACCCGGCCTGCGTCTCCCTCCCCCGCTTATGCCCGCTGCACCTGAGGCAGCTGAGGGCAGGGCTTAGCGGCCCATGAACACGCTTCTGTTGTGTCTTCCAGCGCTGGCCTGGGCTGGAGGCCTGGGGACAGAGCAGCCAGCAGCCCCAGTTCCAGAGGCCACTGGGGGCCGGCTTGGGGGAAGATGCAGCCAGGCCCTGCAACTTCATGTCCATGGGTGTGGGCTGAAGCCTCCCTGGGCCACCTGGGCTGGGCCTGGGCTGCCTTGGGGACCAGACTGGAGCTGGCCCCGGCCTTGGCTCACGGCCCCTCACAGAGAAAGAGTAAAACCAGATCTTCACCTCCAGGATGGACTTCGGCCATCTTTGGGCAGTGGGATCCAGGGAGGGCCTGCTTCCTCCGGCCATCCGGGGAGGGGGCGTCCCTCGTGGGGCGTCTGCAGGGATCAAAGCCACCTTGCTGGCAGGCCGCAGGGGCCGGGCAGGTGCTGGGGTCTCAGGGAGGAGGGACCCAGCTAGAGGTGGCCTGTCCAGCTGGGCTGGCAGGAGCGTGGGGGCCAGGAGGGGCCACTTAGCCCAAACACCAGGGGCAGGTTTGCCAACGAGCAGCAAGCTGCTCAAAGCGAGCAACTGGACGAGAGTCACCGCCAGCACAGGACCGTGCCCAGGAGCGCCCCCTCTGGCCAGCAGGGGCCAGGGCGGGGTCTGAAGGGTCCGGCTTCCCAGGGACACAGAGAGCCATGGCCGCTCTCCCGATTCCTGTCTCAGCCATCTCCTGCCAGGTGAGGCCAGCGTGTCCAGCCCCTGCTTCCGCGGCCCCGGCGCTTCCTGCCCACCGTCCACCCGCGGCCTTCCAAGAGCCTGGCTCAGGGCCCGGCGGGCAGGCGCCCTAACCGCCCCACGAAGCCAGCACGCAGTGTCCACACCCCACGACTGGGCTGGGCTCAAACAGCTGGGCGCACACCCTGGCACGGCCCCTCCAGCGCTCGGAGCTCGGGCAAGCGGCTTGGAAGCCACTTAGCAAACAGGGTTAACGATGGTGTCTCCACCTCGGGGGGTCCGGGGCGTGCAGCAGGGTCTGCAGCAGGGTGCAAACGCTGGTTCTCCACCTCGGGGGGGGGGGTCCGGGGCGTGCACCCCAGGGTGCGTCTGCAGCAGGGTGCAAACGCTGGTTCTCCACCTCGGGGGGGGGGGTCCAGGGCGTGCACCTCAGGGTGCGTNGGGGGGGGGGGGGCCAGGGCGTGCACCTCAGGGTGCGTCTGCAGCAGGGTGCAAACGCTGGCTATCGGAGTGGCGCCTGGCTGGTGTGCTGGTTTGGGAATCCTCTCTTGGTCTGCAAAGGGGACCCCCTTGGCCCTGGTCACACGTCCAAGCCAGCGCCCAGGGCACGGCCGGACCCTCCCTTCCCATCCGCCTGGCCTTGGCCCTGGCCCTCTCTGTCCCCGTCCACCGCAGCTCTCCTGCCTCCACGAGGCTCACCACCCCTCACTGTCTTTGGTTTCTCTCTGTCTCCGTCTGCCAGGAATTCTGCCCCAGAGGGACCCATACTCCAGGGCTCTGCTCTGCTCCCTTTTACAGCAGAGATGGGAAGAGGGAGGAGGGAGGGCGGGAGGAAAGCAGGCGGAGGGAAAAAAAATCAAAGCCCACATATTGGTTCCAGATGTGGCCCTCTCCAGCAATTTAATTAAATTCCCCCAGACAGCCAGGAGGGTTTCTTAATGATCAAATTTCCCGGCTCCCCTCCTCAAGCGGGCCCACTCTGTCTCCCTGACGGACGGCCCACGGGATTCTTCCTGACTTCAGCTCTGCCAAGCGGGGCCAGTGGGGGCAGAGTGGGGGGCTTCCCGGGGAGCACAAAGGACCCTGCCCGGCCTTGACGCCCCCCTCTCCCTCCCTCAGGGGTCTGACTCCTCCTCTGGAGGAGCCAACGGGCCCAGCTGCGGGGCTGGAGGGGCCATGGGTTCCCTGCTCTGAGCGCTGTGCCGGCTGCCCGCCAGGGCCCCAAGCCAAGTGGGTGTGCGTGCAGGCGGGGCCACCTCGAGACCAGGGCTCTGGGCTCACTGACCCACAGAGGTGGTGTGGGTCTCCCGGGCGCCCTCGTTCGGCAGCCGGGGGAACAAAGGCTCAGAGAGGGCAAGGCCTGGGCTGAGAGCACGCTGGCCGCTCGTCAGGGACGTGAGGTGGCCGCAGTGACCCGCAGCAGGGGGCGTCTGCAGGGCCGCCGGCGGCTGTCTGGGACGCTCCCGACCTGCAGCAGCCTGCCGGGAGGCTCTCCGCAGGGCCCCGTGTCTGCAGAGGGAGGACTGAGCCTCTGTCCACCCCGGTCTTGTGCAGACGGGGCCCTGGGCCGCAGGCCCCTCCATTGAGGCGAGGGGCGGAAGGACTGTGTGGACTGGATGTGTCCCCCAAGTTGGCACGTGAGGCCCTAACCTCTGACGTGATTGTCAGAAGGCGGGTGTGGTGCCAGGAAGGGCACGGCGCAGGTTCTGGATGATTCTGCAGACGCGTCCGGAGTCCTGGGGCCCTCGGTGGCTTTTTATGCTTTTGCAATCAGAGGCGCCAGGTGCACGGCAGGCGGGGGCCGGGGGGCCCGGGTGCCGGGGGGCCGGGGGGCTGGCAGGCCTCCCGGCCCGGCACATCTCACTCTCTCGGCTGCTTTGCTGCTGCTTCTCTTGTTCTCCTAGTCTCTCTCTGCCTCTGTCTCTCCCCCGCTCTGCCGCTCTTGTTCCGCTGGCGTCCTCGGGACACCGCTCCTACACGCCCGCGTCCCGGCCCAGGTGCGCCGCTGCGCATGCCCACTCAGGCGCGTGCAGGGCCGCAGGTGCCGGTCAGCACACCTGTGGCGGGAGGGCGGAAGAGCCTGATGCTTTTCTCTGACCCTACCGCGCGGGTCTTCGGGCAGTGAGCTGGGCTCGCGTCAGGGGGCAGCTCTGTGCTGCGCCCCGGGGCTACTGAGGGCCCCTCCCTGCTAGCACCTTGCTCCGAGCTTGGGCTCCAGAGCCTGGAGACAAACGCGTCCCCCACCGTGCTGCGGCCTCCCGCGCTGGCCCAGACGGCCGCCAGTCACCCACCCTGTGCTGCTGGGCTCTGGGCTTCTCCCCTCCCCTGGAGAGGCTGGGCCAGAGGGTACCGGGGACGGCAGGGACGGGCGGTCCCTGGGACTCCTCCGAGGCTCTGGGCTGCCACCTGGCCTGGCCCAGCCCAGGACCGGCTCTCACAGCCCCACATCTGGCCGAGTATGGGCCTGCAGCAGTATCTGGGTGCAAAGTGGAATGGGAGGGAGGGGGTGTGCTGGGAGCAGGGTGTTCTGGACAGCAGGGACAGCATCCCGGAGGAGAGAAGTTGGGGGGAATGGGAAGGTCAAGGGGAGCACAGGTGCCCCTGGGGCATGCCTTCTGCAGGCACTGGGGTCCTGGGGCTGCTTGGGGGTATTTCTCGGGAGAGGAGACAGAATGCGGAGGGGCCAGGAGTCTTCCCGTCATCCCGTCAAGGTCCTACCCCCGCCCCACTCTGGCCTCCTGGACCCTCAGGAGCAGCCTGGGCCCTCAGGGCCGGGCCCCCAGGGGCGGAGAGCGGGGCCCACCTTTCAGCCTGAGGAGGGCCAGGCAGGTGGGGCTGTCAGGGACACTGAGGGCCATGAGGGTCAGGGCGGGGTCAAGGTGTGGGCAGGCATGGGGGGGTCCATGACCACACTGGAGCGTGCACCCCTGGACCACCAGGGCGAGGCTGGAGGCGCCCCACGAGGAGAGAAAGCAGTATTCCTCGTGGCGGAGATAGGTCTTTTTTTTTAAAGATTTATTTATTTATGTATACAAGAGCTGGAGTCTAGGCCAGAGGTGCGGGGGGTGAGAGATTCACCAGAGACAGAGTGGGGAGCAGAACAGGCAGATCCACTGAAGTACACTGCTGAGGGGAGAGGCAGGGAGGCAGGAGAGGTCTGCTGCACCCTGGGGGTCCCTCCCTGGCTGGCGCTCAGCCCCTTTTGCCACCAGGGAGGCCCAGAGACAGGTCTTAAAAACATTTCGCGTCTGAAAACCTTGCCAAACCAAAAACAAGAGAGAAATAAAAGGGTTTTTTTGCCCCATTTCTCAAGGGCTTTATAAGGGACAGATCTGGCTGCCCACAGCGCCTCTGGGCCCAGGGGGTGGGGAGGCAAGGGGGGATAGGCCAGCGACAGCACCCTCCCTGAGCCCTCACCCAGGACATGTATGTGTGTGTGCACGCGTGTGTGAGTGTGAGCGAGGCTGAGGCATCAGTGGCTGGCAGGCGGGAGTCCACGCGCTGGACTCTGGGTTTGCATCCTGCTGGGCCCCTGACTGCAGCTGCCCTCCAGGTGGCCATCTGTCCTGTACCTCAGTCTCCTGCAGGCACTTCTTCCCGGGGTTACAACGAGTCTGGGGGTGATGTGTATTGAGCTCTAATCTAACTCATGAGGCACGGGACACGCTCAGCCAGCAGCTGCTGTCATTGCCCCGCGGTCACTCAAGGCCGGTGCCTGAGAAGGGGAGGGGTGAGCTGCACAGGGCCAGCCCAGGCCCCGGGGGAGGGGCCAGGGCCCTGGAGGTGTGACCTGTGTCCTGGGAAGTATGTCACTGATGGAGTATGGAGAAGAGGCTGAGAGCCAGGCCAGGCCCTGCTCAGGCCTCACCATCAGCTCTAGGTCTGCGAGGTCTGTGCGAGGTCTAATCTAATCCCCAGCGTCTGGCCTGGGGGATTTTGAGTGTCAGGTAAGACACTCACCGGTGAAAAGGTAGAATAGAAGCAGAAAGAAGATGAAAGTTGCTCATATCTCAGCACCCAGAAACCACCACCTGCACCTCAGCATGGCTCCTTCCGGAATTGTCTCTGCGCATGCACACAGGCACACACACACACATTTTCCTAAATGGGATTGTGTAGTACCTGTTATTGCTTCGTTGTGTGACTGCAGGGAAGAATCTAGTGGGCGGTAAGTCCTACATGTCAGACAGAATCACTGTTGATGTTAGACAGATGGAGAGGCTAAAATCTCTCCATCTGTGATAGTTTTTCATCCTTTGTGACTCACCTGTGCATGTCCTTTGAACGCTTTTTTGTCAGTGTTTTTGTCTTGTTGATTTTTAACAGTTCTTTATATGTGAAGGCTCCCCTTTCGTTCATTGGATAGGTCAGAGTGACTTCCAGGCTTCCCAAGGAAAAAAATGTAGAGCCGGATTACCAGGGTTTGAGCACTGGTTGCTCAGCCCAAGCACCCCCAGACGGTGTGGAGCCTGGGGTTTGGGTGGCAGGAGGTGGATAGGCTGGGCAGGACAGTGAGGAGTGATGGCAAGAAAAAGAAAAGGCTCAGAGCTGCAATCAGGCTCTGAGTGACAGCCTTAATGGGAGGCAGATGGAGGAAACAAGGTTGCCCGTGCTGACAGGAGGGAGGTCAGGGAGCACAGAAATTTCTAAAGCTAGGAGCCTGGACGGCGGGCAGGCGGCAGAGCCTGGCTCCACACTGAGCTTTCCAAGGGCTTGGGGAGAGCAGGGGTCATGTCTAGACCCTCTTGGGCCCAGAGCCAGAGGCGCTGCAGGGTATGCAACCCCCAGGGTTGCATGGAAGAGTCTCCCAAACGGGTTGGACTGTGCAACATTAGGCTAGCACCCAACCTCTCTGAACCTTTTTAAAAAAGAGCGAGCGTCATACTATTTCCTACTTAATAGGACAGTATGCAAAACATCGACTGCCAGACTGGTACATCAAAAGGGCTCAGGAAATTAAAGTTAGCAATAGTGTTGCTTCCAGTCACAGGACTGTTATCACTTTCTTGTTGGCTGAGCTCTTTTTTTTTCTTTTTTTTAAGATTTATTAGATTTTTCAAAAAGACTTATGCATACAAGAACTGGGGTGCAGGCCAGAGGTGTGGGGGGTGAGAGGATTCACCAGAGACAGAGTGGGGAGCAGAACAGGTGGATCCACTGAAACACACTGCTGAGGGGCCCAGCGGGGAGACAGGAGAGGTCTGCTGCATCCTGTGGGTCAGCTCCCTGCCGGGGATCGAACTCGTGCTGCAGTAGCTGCAGATGCTTCATAGTGCAGTGCTCAACCCGCTGCGCCACCAGGGAGGCCCTGAGCTCTTTCTTTATATGGGCTCCAACACCGTCAGAGCCGGAAGGGCCTTCCCGTGCGTGAAAGGTGGGAGACTGAGGCCCTGAGATGGGAGGTCCCGGCTGGGACCCCTGAGCTGTGTCCCCAGAGAGATATGCTGAGTAGCCCCTGGTACCTGGCTCTGTGGCCTTATTTGGAAACGGGGCTTTGTGAATATAGTTGAGGTGAGACTAGGGCGAACTGGACAAGGGGACCCCCAACGCCAGCGACGGTCATTCAGGACGCAGGGATGTGCAGAGGCCGTAGGGAAGAGGGTGGAGGGGCAGAGGTTGGCAGGCTGCCGCCACGGTCCAGGGCTGCCGGTGGCCGCCAGGATCTTGGGTGGTGCAATTATCCCCGTTTCACAGATGAAAAATTAAAATTCATTGAAAGTGCAGGAGCTCCTGGGAACAGAGACTATGAGCCGGGCCACGGGGGGGGGGGGGACCCAGTTATGCGGTGGGCCGAGCGCGGACGGCGCCCTGCGGCCGCGGAGGGATCGCAGGGAGGGCCCGGGTCTGGGCAGGAAGAGGAGGCCCACGTGGGCCCAGGTCCCCGTAGGCTGTAGGTGGGCGCCCTCCGTCCCGCCCCCGGGTTCCCCACCCGACAGGCTCCCGGGCGCGACCCAGGACGCGCCGCGGTCCTCCGTGCCGGGAGGGGGCGCTGCCGCCGCCGCCCGCGGGCCCGGGCTGCAGGGCCGGAAGTGCAGGAGTCGCACTTCCGGCTCGGAGCTGCAGGTTGGGCGGTGGACCCCCAGGTCGGCGCGGGGTCTGGTCAGCAGCTGCCAGGCCAGGCTCCCGGCCGCCCGATCGCGCCCACTCGCGTCCGGGTCTCGGCGGAACGTGCGGCCGCCCTGCCGCGCTCGGGCCGTCGCGATGCCGTTTCTGCACGGTTTCCGGAGGATCATCTTCGAGTACCAGCCGCTGGTGGATGCCATTCTGGGCTCCCTGGGCATCCAGGACCCCGAGCGGCAGGAGCCCCTGGACGGGTAATACGCTCCCTTCCCGCCGGCCGGCCGGGGCCGCTCCGACCTGGCGCAGCTCCGCCGTTTGTCACCGTCAGTCGTTGGAGCCGGGCGGGGTGGGGCGACCGTGCCCCACCTTATAGGCCGAGGCGGGGCTGGGGCTGCGTGGCTCCGAGCGCCAGCTCTTCGGCGCCGCCTTCCTAACCCGCCCTCTGCAGGGCGGTGGGTGCCCCAGAGCAACGCGAAACGAGCTTTCTGTAGCAGTTTGCATTTTACGTAGAGGGAGCAGGGCAGGCCGTGAGCTGGGGTTGGTGCTGGGAACTGTCTTCCAGCTACACAGACCTCCAGTTTTCCTGATGTTTGTTCTGGAACGACAATCAGAATCAAGTGTGTGGTCGGCTGGTTGTAATAGAGCAAAGCGGGGTCAGGTGTGAGTTGGGGGAGATCAGTTGGCGAGCACAGAGGGGGAGAGAGAGGAGGTGGATGAACCCCCTGGGACTTGAGTGGGTCTCTTCATCACAGCAGCAGCTTTGTGGCCTTGAGGCTTGTTCTGAAAGTGCAGTGAAAGCGGCTCCCTAACTCCAGGCCTTCTGCAGAGGGGGTGACAGCGCGGCCTTATGGTAGCTGCAGACACCATGCTGGACTCTGCCAGTGCTGCTTTGCACCCTTGGTGCAGGGACCGCTCCCTGGCTCCCTGGGGCTGGGGCTGGGACTGGCGCTGGGGCTGCAGGCGGACACATGCCAGGTAGTAAGAGTAAAACCTTTATCCTGCCATTTGAAGGGGTGCAGATGGGTGAGACCAAAGGTGGGAGGGGAGTAGGGAGCACCAGTGGGGATGGGAGCCTCACCAAGAGGAGGAGCTGGTAGGCTGGAAGGGGCTGCCCGCAGTTAGGAGTCCAAGCTTGAGGAGAGTGCTTGGTCACAGTGCTGGCAGGGAGGCAGGCGGCTTGGGGCTGGGGTGCAACCGGCCCAGTGCACACTTAGCCTTGGGGACGAAGGGCCTGTGGTTGCAGGGGAAGGAGAGGCCTGGGGGTTGTCTGGGCTGGGCTGGAATCCTCTGAACCGGGGCTCAGGGTCTGGGGAAGAACCCTGTCCTGGCCTCGCGGGCTCCCGTCAGCCCCAGGTGTTGCGGCTTTGTCCCCGAGCCGGGGCCAGGTTCTCAGGGCAGCTTGGGAGGAGACTAAAGACAGACCCAGGCCTTTCTCAGCAAAGCCGGCTGATCAGTCTGAGAGACCACAAACCTCTGTTGACTCTGCCCGGGGTGGGGGAGACAGCAGGAGATTCGAGCCCCCACCGGCAGGCTGTTGTGCCAGCAGGCCCCACCCGTAACTGGTCTGTCCCTCCGGCCCCAGGCCCAGCTATGTCGCCAGCGAGGAGAGCCGGCTCCTCGTTCTCACCGAGCTGCTGGAGAGGAAGGCCCACTCTCCGTTTTACCAGGAAGGAGTGAGCAATGCCCTGCTGAAGATGGCCGAGCTGGGGCTGACCCGGGCGGCCGATGTTCTGCTAAGGAATGGGGCCAACCTCAACTTTGAAGGTCAGCCGGGGCCCGGGGTGGGCTGCATGGTGGCTAGCGAGACCCTGCGGGCCTTCGGGCTCTGCCTTTCCCATTCTCCCAGGAGCCGGTCCCTGCCTCTCTTCCTGGGTGAGGAGACCTGTGCCCCTGCAGGCTTTGGGTGGCTCTGACGCTTCTGTTCCCAGACCAGCTGTTGGTGTTCGCCTCGTGACTGGCTTAACAGCCCGCCCAGCTCCCCGCTAACGCTCCCGCTCTTGTGGAAGTGCGGCCCCGGCTGGGTCTTGAGCTCAGCGAGGGTCATTTTCTGCCACTTACTGAGTTCTCGGGAATTTTTGTTCCCGCCACGGGGAGAGGGAACGCCGATAAGCCCCTCTGGGCCTATGTCAGCGCCGACCGTGTTGGCTTCTGAACGTGGGGTGGCACACCCCTGCTTCTCTGACTCTGCTGGGAGACCCACATGCGCCGACACAGGCTGCTCTCAGGACAGCCTCCGACGAGCCACTGGGGGGGCACAGTCCAGGGGAGGGGGCGCCCCTTCCCTGGTCACTCAGGACCTGGTTTCGGGCACTTGGCTGTTCTGCCAGGCGCAGGCACGATGGCCCGATTGGCCACTCTGAGCTCCCACCCACCAGAGGGCCCTGGCCCCACACACGGCCCGTGCAGGGCCTGGGTTCAGTGAGGACAGCCCTGTCCGGACGCCCCCAAGATGGGAGCCCAGGAGGGGTGTGGGGCGGGCTCCTCGCAGAACGTGCCTGCACCCGGGACTGTCTGCCCCCAGACCCGGTCACCTACTACACGGCCCTGCACATCGCCGTCCTGCGAAGCCAGCCCGACATGGTGGAGCTGCTGGTGCGCCACGGGGCCGACATCAACCGCAGGGACCGGGTGAGAGCGGCGGCTGCTGGGGGAGTTGGGGGGGTGGGTAGCACCACCCCAGGCCCAGGCCAACCCACTGTGCCCTTGGCTCAGATCCACGAGAGCAGCCCCCTGGACCTGGCCAGCGAGGAGCCCGAGCGCCTGCCCTGCCTGCAGCGCCTCCTGGAGCTTGGGGCCGACGTCAATGCAGCTGACAAGCATGGTGGGCACCGCCTGGAGGGAGCAGGATGCACCTGGGCTGGGCCCTTGAGAAACCCCAGCACCCAGGCTGGGGGTTCCGCGGGCAGGTGGGGGCACGGAGGCAGGTGCCGGCCGCAAACTGTCGGCCTCCAGCCCGCGTGTCCGTGTGTCGGAGCCGGGGGTGTGCACCCACCCACTGCCCAGCCGCGAGGGCCCAGGCCGGGTCTCCTGCCCTCCCGTCCTGCTGCTGTGTGGGTGGGAAGGGCTGGGAGGCCAGTCTTTTAAGTCTTTCCTTTTTTATTCCTTAAAAAACAAAACACCATCCATTATGCCCCCGCCCTCGTCCCCACCTCCGCAGCCTCCTTCCTCTGCAACCTCGGCTCAATGTCCTCAGTTGCTTTGTATCTGCCGCCTTGGTCTCTACACCGCGCGGAGGCGACCGCTGTGCTCATCTGACTGCGCGCTGAGTGACTGCGCGGTGTTCCTTCCGTGCTGCTGCCGATGGCAGACTTCCACCTTTCCTGTGGCTGAACGGCAGCCCGGTGCGCGTGCGTGTGCGTACACGTGTACACTGTGCATGCCCGTGCACGCGCAAGCCGCATCCTCGTCCACCCCGGTGGGAGCCGGTTGCCTTCGCGCGACTCGCCCGCTGCTGCAGCTCCGTGGCACGAGTTCTGGGGTGGATGCTGCTGCTCCGGACCGAGAGCCAGGACGAGTGTGCGGGCGAGCAGTCCTCAGGGCAGTCCGTGCTGCTTCCAGGACGGCTGCTGGCTCACGCTCCGCCGGCACGTGGAAGGGCACTTCCTCCACGTCTCGTGCTTTGACACCTTTTCTGTTAAGCCTGGACACCCCCCCCCCCCTTTTGACTTGCTGTTTCTCCTGACCTGGAGCTTACCCGAGGC
>JAGFMF010011688.1:0-93168 GCA_019455555.1 Galemys pyrenaicus
TCATTTCTGATTGCTGAGTAGTATTCCATCGTGTCTATGTACCACAGCTTCCCGATCCACTCATCTGTTTTTGGGCATTTAGGTTGTTTCCAGGTCTTATCTAGTGTAAAGAGTGCTGCTATAAACATAGGGGTGTGGTAAAAATTTATAAATGTGCAATTATAGATGCTAAACAGTCTGTGAAAGGCTGTTGCTTCTGTGTTGGTGCTGTATCTGAAGCTGTGATGCAAACTATCAGGAAAAGAAGGAAAACATGAAGTAGGGTAAGTAAGGACAAACTGGAACATGTTCAAATGGACTGGAACCCAAGGGCAGTCAAGAACTTATGCCTGTCTCTCAGCACCTCTAACCCTAAGTGTGAGGGAAAGATTGATAGTTAGGAGACTGTGCATGGAGACTGTTTGAATAGGCTGTCTAAGAAATGGTGAGGGCTTGAATTGACAGAAGGAGATAGGTTAGAAGTTTCTTAGAGTACACAAAATCTGGCGTCTAAGTGAATTTAAGGAAGGGAAAGAAGAGGAAGGTCTAAAGGGTAAGTGTGGAGTAAGATTTGCTTGTCTGTAGTATTGGGGGATGATAGATTAGTACCCAGGAATAAACACTCTCTCTATATGTGTGTGTGTTTTAAATGTATAATGAGCTGGCACAATGGTTAGAATTTTGGAGTTCTGAAATGAAGTTCAAAACCCTGGCAGGTAAGTGAATGTCAGGGTCTCCTGAGGGTATTTTCTAGGTCCTAGAGATTTTGAGCTCTGCTTTGGTGACTCCATGGGGCACAAGAGAGAAAGTATAGGGCCCACTTATGGGAGATACTCTATTAGGAGCCCTTACTTAAAATCTAGACTTCATCAATCACATCTACATGAGATTTATAGATAACAACAAAGAGAATTTCTTATCTTGACTCTAGTGAAGAAAAAGAATTTCTGAGAAATTTTATCACATGGTAACCTTTATACAGGATTAATATTTAAATACATATTAGTACTATGGTATTAAAACTATGAAACAGATAATTTAACTTAAAGAACTTCTGGGTTGGTGGCACCCCAAGAGAGCTGTCAGAGCAGATACAATCCTCTCTGGAGTCACTTTATCCTAGGCCTCATAAGAGTCCACAGATAAAGTTCCAAGGAGAAGATAGGCAGATACAGCCTCATTCAGACTTGAGCTATTAGAGCTCTCATATAGAGAACTCAAGAAAGTAGGTTTTATGTTTTTTAAAAAATTTTTTATGTTTCGATTTTTATGCATACAAGAACTAAGGTACAGGCCAGAGATGGCCGGGCATGAGAGAATTCACCAGGGAACAGAGTGGGAACAGAACAGGTAGATTGACTGAAATACACTGCTGAGGGGAGCAGTGGGCGCAACAGGAGAGGTCTATTGCGCCATGTGGGCCACCTCCCTGGCTGGGAATTGAACTCGTCAGTGCTGAGGTGGTTGTGAATGCTTCAGCAGTGCTTAATCCCTTGTGCCACCAGGGAGGCCCTGTAGGTTTTATGTTTTAAAAAGGAAACACTTGCAAATACAAGCAGGAGACAAGAAAACTTGAAAAACAAGAATGCCTAAAAAAGGAAAATATAACAAATGGAAGATCTCTGGTTTTGCCGGAAATTATAAACAGATACAGGGGGAATTAGTAAATTTTAATATAGGTCACAGAAATTGTCAGAATATATTCTAGAGAAATAAAAGAAAAGGAAAGTATGAGACTTAGAGTATGAAGGAAGAATGAGGTCTAAATATAGCTAAGGAACAGAAATGAGTGTGTTTTCTAATAATTATCATTGGTAGAATTTTGCTGACAAAGTCAGCAAAAGTAGCATTTTTTCCACATTGCACCACTGAAATGAGACGGATGCAGGAATAAGTACAACAGAAAAGTATCACCTCTTACCTTCTTTCTCCTGCATTTTCTTTCTTGCTAATTTCCCAAATTTACAATAGTATTCTAGACATAATTTCTGAAATATAGAATTTAAAGGATATTGGGTAAAGAGTTTCTTAAGAGGTAAAGTATCAGGCATCTATTATAAACTTGCTAACTCTGAGAAAAATTTCCCCTGACCGGTAATTTTTATTTATATATCATTTGTATCACTCATTCCTGTTCAAGAATGATTTGGTTATAGAGAAGTAAGTTATTGCAGATTTTAGTTTGTAGTTGTAGTACAGAGCTCTCTTACTAGTTAATATTTTAGTATTTATTTTCCCTTAGTTTCCTTGTCAGACTGGCCAGTCCTTTTAGCTCATTCCATCTGGTTCTAAAGAGCCTACCAATCATCATATCTCACCTCCATGGTCTCACGTGATGAACAGGTAGCTCAAACCATACTTTTATGACTCTTTTACAGGGAGTTTATATGTGGCAACAGAACTGCATTTTCTCTGGATGTTTTGCCTGTAACAATGTGGGGCTTGGGCCATGTTCCCAACCAATTAGTGAAGATGATCTCTAGTGGAAGAATATGAGGCCAGACATACATGTTTGCTAGGGGTAAGAAGGTTGTAATAAATAGAAGTCAAAATGAATATTCTTACTGTTTTAGTTCATTTGGGTAGTTCCTAAGTTCTGAATTACTTACTTATTCCATTCATCTTCCTTTGATTAACTTATTCCCTCCAGATTCTTCCATTTGTTGCCTTTCAGGTTTAAATTCCTTTAAATTTTACCCCCTTTTATTTATTTATTTAAAAGATTTATTTATTTATGCATACAAGAGCTGGGGTACAGGCCAGAGTTGCAGGAGGTGAGAGGCATCCCTAGACAGAGCGGGGAGCAGAACAGGCAGATTAATTGAAGTACACTGCTGAAGGGAGCAGCGGGCGAGGCAGGAGAAGTCTGCTGCACCATGTGGGTCACCTCCCCAGCCAGGAACAGGGATCAAACTCTTGCTGCAGTGGCTGCGATTTGCTTCGTAGTCGTTGCTTAACCCACTGCGCCACCAGGGAGGCCCTTTACCCCCTTTTAGACCCCTTAGACTTTACTAATATAATAGGTAATCTTGACTTAATGTAATATGTTATCTGGACTCGAGAAAAGGTACTACTCTTTTAAGATGAAAATGTCATCAGTTGGGTTAGCACAATAACTTGCAGCCTTTCATAACTTAGTATAAATGCTACTTTTGTCCTAATGACCAAAGTGGGAGTCCCATCTATTTGTGTATAATGTACTTCGTCAGGTTATTGAGAAGATTAAGTGAAATAATCTATGTGTGTATCCACCTAGTCTTTAAGTACTTATTAAGCACTTACATGCTAAATACAGTACTTTATTGAGAAGACATTGTGCTATCTCATTTAATCCTCACACCAACCTTAGCAGACATTCTGTCATCACACTTCATAGATGAGGAACTTGTACATTAGGGAAATTAAGTAACTTGCCCCAAACCACAGACAGGATTCAACTCCAGACAGTCTGTCTCTGGAGTCAGGTATTGGGCATATATGGCACAGATGGTTCCAGTTAATCATCACATAAGTTATGGGATGTTATTATTCTGAAACTAGAGTTAAGAGAACATAAACTTACTATCAGAGGTATACCCAGATCGTCTGATCCTAGAGGCTGCCGTGTTTCTAATATTATTCTATTTGGCATCTTATTTAAACATGTACTGGAGGTATAAATGAAACAATTTTCATTTGGGCCTCATGTTCATGCTGAAAGATGGCTGTATCTAAAAAAATTTCCCACAGAATTAAAGTGATAACTTTAAAATTTTCTTTTCTTTCTTTTTTTTTTTTTGCATAGAACTGGGGCATATGCCAGAGTTGTATGTGTGGGGGAATGAGAGGATTCACCAGAGACAGAATGGGGAACAGACCAAGCAGGTGTACTGAAATGTACTGCTAAGGGGATCAGCAGGTGACACAGGAGTGGTCTACTGTGCCATATGTGTATTAGTTCCCTGGCCAGGAAAGGGAACTCAGGTCATAATGGTGATAGCACTGAGACTGAACCCTTAAGCCACTAGAGAGGCCCAAAATGATCAGTTTTCTAACTGAATGGAAATGTATACTACAGTGAAAATGCATTAAGACAGTACATCTATTTATATAATATGTAGCCCACAGTTTGACTATAACTGGAATATTTTATTCTGGCATAGGATTAACTTGCTCATTTGAAAGTTATAATACCTGCATGTGTCATAATTCACTAGATTGAACTGTTAGATGGGGACTGGGAACCCCTGTTCAATCCAGTCATTAAAGGACATAGTCACATATCCCCAAGTAGAAGCAAAGACAGCTGAGGAATGCATTCTTACTATGTCTTGGGGGACGGGATGAAGCCTGGTGAATGTGCAGCATTGTCTCTGTCACTCTTCTTAACCTCTCTGACCACTTTTTTTTGGGATCTGATACTTACATATTGTTTTGCATTCAAGTGTGTTTGGTGTGGTGGCTCTCACACAATCTTTTTAACAACATTTAGAAATGATTTCTGTAGATTAGCTATTAACTTTATAAACTAAAAAAATGAAAGTAAAAGTAGTTACATAACACATTCTTTTGCATTGCAAGAATGCAGCAATTTTCTTGAATTTTGTCCCTATTTTGAATACTGTATCTTCTATATTTAGAAGAAAAAATTGCTAAATATTTCTGGATTTCTAGATTGTTTATTGTAATTATGACATTTAAATGTGCTTGAACTTTAAAAAAAGGCAGAGGGATATTTCAAATAGGTAGATAAGGAAGAACAATCTAGACAGTGTCAAAAATGTACAAAATAGTTAAGAGTCAAAGAGTGAATCACTGTGACCTTATCAGATATAGGCATCTTGTGAAGAAGCTTTTCTTGAATGTCTTTGGAACTTTTTGCTTCTGTTATTTAATTGAATGATTCATGATATTAGTGGTGCTGACTTTCATCGTATGATTTTTCTAGCGAGATAAAAGAAACGAAAGGTCTTAAGTCACTTTATTTCAGGATTCAAATTACCCTTTAGACAAAAATCAGGTCAGAATGATATTGAGGATTTTTAAAATAAATATACAAGTTATATAGGAATTCATACATTCTGACAAGAAAATTGTCTTAAGTGGCTTTCGAGTGGTAGAGATGTTAAAACTATTTTTTGCCAAATATCAGTGTATACAGAAGAGAGGAATTAGTATTTTGTATTTTAAATTTGTTTTGGTTGGAATCATTAAGCAGATTATTTTTGTGCATGATGGTAGCATTTAATACTAGATACACTCACTGACTAGAATTAAGTTCAGTCCAGTATGGAAAATTTAATTCATTTGTTAGTTTTGAATTAGTCTCTAAATTGAAATAATACTTGTGCAGAATTTAAAAAGCCAAAAAATGTCTTATAACCAAAAATAGCTCTTTTTACTTCACTTTCACTAAATTTATGCCTCTCTCCCCACAGGCAATCATTTTCAGCTCTTTTAGAGGAGATTTTTTTCTGGTAACTTATAACCATACTTGTAAATAATATGCTTATACTGCTTTTTAATTTTTTAGCCATTATTATTTTAACTTCATGCTACAATTCAGCCATTTTTTGGGAAAGATTTTATTTATATGCATACAAGAGTTGGGGTATAGGCCAGAGGTATGGTGGGGGTGAGGCCAGGGACAGAGTGGGGAGCAGAACAGGCAGATGACTGAAATACACTGCTGAGGGGAGCAGCAGGCGAGGCAGGAGAGGTCTGCTGCGCCATATGGGTCTCCTCCCTGGCTGGGGAGTGGCTGCAGAAGTTCCACAGTGCTGTGCTCAACCCTTTGCGCCACCAGGGAGGCCCAATTCAGCCATTTTTTGCACCTCATTTTCTCCAGTGTCCTCCTCTCAACATATACAAACGTTCCCCAGCATCTTTATGGAGTTAAATAGTATTTTTGGTCCAATCACTTTTTCATGTTTATATTGCTCTGACAATATTAATATGATTCACTGAGAAGAGGGAGCATCCTATATTTCCTCTTTGGTGTACAAATTTTCATTTTCTCTAGACATATTTTTCCTTTTTATTTGCTTGGTTTCTCATGTTTCTTTACTAATGTAACAGTGTAACTCCTCAGTGTAATTTTTTTTTTTTTAGTATTAGGACACATTAGGCAGACAGTCAGCTTTCTTTCTTTTTTTTCCTGTAGGCAACATTCTGTGCTAGGGCAGTCTGATAAAGTGAGTGTTGATTTTGGAATTAGACTGCCTGAGTTTGAGGTACTGTTCTGCTACTTACTAGTAGCTGGGTGAGCTCCTCAATATTCCTATGTTTCAGTTTCCTCACCTGACAATGAGAATACTCATTTCATCAAGTTTCTTTAAAGATAAAGGGAATAAGCAGATTTAAAGGCACTTATCTTTCAACCTGGCACAGACGAAACTCTCAGTGCCGGTGGTGGTTGACATGATTGTGCTTTCCTGAATTGATTTTGTTCTATCATTAGCCCTTAGTATGTGATATATTAAGTTATTGTTTCCATGCATATGTATAAGAGCAGTCTAAGAGTTGCTGAGCGTCAATGTAGAAACTTAACTACAAAGAAGTAGCTTGACTACTCTATTGAATTAATTTTCTTTTTCATTTTTCAATTAAAAAGGAACTATTGAAAGAAATCTTAGTATTTTGATATAAACAATGTTATATTTAGTTGTTATAAGGCCATACATTATTTTTCAAAAATTTTATTTTTCTTATAGAAATGATAGTTGCTCTATTAATAATTGTTGATGTACCATTAGATCAACAATTTTTTTGTAGAGTTCAAGTATGGGCCAGCAATTTAGGCTGAGCTCTATTGAACAGTTCTGGTTTCATCTACTCTCAATTGTAGGTCAGGTGTGCACATTGGATTTGCTTATCTTAGTTGGACCTTCTCAGATTACTGGGGCTGTCTGTGCCTCTCATCCTCTAACTTGGATTTATTCACATGGTATAATCAGAGGTATCAAGGGAGGAAATAGAAGCATGCTAGAAATTGGCTGACATACAATAATTACTACTGCTATAGTTTGTTGGCCAAAATGTCACAAGGCCAGACAAGTTTAAGAGGGCAAATAGACTGTTTCTTCATGGGAAAATTACAATGCAAAGAGTATAGATAGGGAGGCTGAAAGGGTTATTGTTTGTTTCAATCTTATGTGTTTAGTGAAACTTGTAAAGTTCAGAAGAGAAGGTCAAAGCATTTCATACATTTGTCCTCTAATCACTATTGACTTTTTTCTTATATATATCACCAAACTTGTTAATCTACATTTTTAAACATTACTACAAATTTGTTTTCAGTTATTTGACTATTTCAGTTATTTTATGTTTTGAATTTGTTTCATATTTGTTCTTCTATGAATTATTCACATTGATTGCTGTCTTTTTTTAAAAGATTTATTTATTTATGCATATAAGAGCTGGGGTGCAAGCCAGAGGTGTAGGGTGTGTGTGTGTGTGTGTGTGTGTGTGTGTGTGTGTGAGAGAGAGAGAGAGAGAGAGAGAGAGAGAGAGATGATTCACCAGAGACAGGGTAGGGATCAGAACAAGTGGATCTACTAAAACGCACTGCTGAGGGGAGCAGTGGGTGAGACAGGAGATGTCTGCTGTGCCATGTGGCTCAGCAGCCTGGCTGACAGGGGATAAGACTCATGCTGCAGTGACTGCGGATATTTTCATAGTGCTGTGACTTAACCCTTTGAGCCACCAGGCAGGCCCCAATTGCTGTCTTAATCTCAGTGGAATAACATTTATTGTAAACCTGAAACAGTCAGGGATTGAAGCAGGTAGTCTATTTTGTGATGAGAAGGCCTCCATCTAGCACTGAGTAGCAAGAAGAATCAAAAGGTTTTTATTAACCTACAGTGCAGAATTATCTTTGAACCTGTTTATATATCCTTGTTGATTGACTTGGTAAACTGAAATATTCATGGAATAGGACCCAGTGGAATTTTCTTATACTCTGGCATTTTTTTAATATTATTCACATTGACTTTCAAGCTTATTTTGGACATTGAACAGACAGCTATTTTTGATTATTGGTCTAATCCAACTGGATACATTCCAGTGACGCCTCTTAAACTACCTATTAAAGAGTGACATTTGTGTCTTTAACAAAATTTAACGTCATGAATTATATATAGTCTTGTAAAGAATCAAACATTGTATTTATGTAGAATAAAAAGCAAGAATTCCTTTCCTTACCCCTTAATTCCTTTCCTCAGACCTTTTTGGACGCAATTATATACATATACCAGTTATATAAGATCAGGTTATACAATGTTTGCTGACACATTTTGTAAATTCTTCATCTGTGTTTACGTTTATACAAATATATGGATGTACAGAATACATACAACAAATAATTAGAGTATGTTATAATTATTTTGTAACTTGATTTTCTTAGCAGTTTATTTTTGATATATTTCAAGTTTAGTTCACATAGATTTTTAATTCCTAAATTTTTTTTTGGGTGTGCCATAATTTATACTTGCTCCTATTATGGAACTTTGAGTTTTTTCTAAACTCTGCTTATTCTAAACAATGTTGATATAAACATCCTGTGTATATGTATTTGGGCATGTGGAAGAAGAAAATTATAAGCCTGTGTTCTTTATTGTATAAACTATAAAGCCTATATTTCTTAATTCTGTCTTTGTTCTCAGAAAGCTTTATAGATCTTTTAAGTTCAGAGTAGTCACTGGTTGATGAAATCAGATACTATAAGACTCTAAAAGACAATTAGTGAAAAACTGGAAGGATAAGGAACTGTTGATGCAGGTATTGTGGGAACAGGACATACTATGTATGTGAGTATTTATGGCCTGAAAGCTAAGAATGAATGGGAATATTTGTAAGGCATTTTACTTAGAACTACTTAACAAATGCCTTGCACTTTTATTTTCCTATGTATTCGGAACCAGCCTGTTCTTGTGTTTTTAAAGTTTTCCCCTAATTTTATTATGAAAAGTGTTTTGTTAGTCTGTTTACTAGAAGTCCACCTTGAAATAACCAGATCCTAAAACTTTACTGTGACTTTCTGGGAAAGAATGTCTCTGTGTATATCTATGACCATAAGCTGGTTATCATTGAGCAGCAGTGGATTACTACTTACTTATCTACCTCTTTTATAGCTAATAAGTAGATACATGTATATGCATATATGTAATGTGTGTGTATATGTATAATTTTCAAATTGGGCAGAAAACATTACAACAGATTTCTGTTCTTTGTATTTCATTGTAATGACTCTTTTCTGGAAATATGGTTATTTGCATTTATTCAAATGTCTTTTACCTCCATTAAAAATTGCCTAGATATTTTTATTGGTTTTGTCACCTTTGTTAGGGTTATTAGTAGGTGTTTTACATTTCTTTTGGCATTGTAAGTAGCACATATTTTTCCAATACATTCTAATTGGTTATTACTGTATATAGGAAAACTATTAATTTTTGTATTTTAATTATACTTGGTGACCTTGCTCAGTTCTCTAATAATGTTAATTTCCTTAGATTTTTTTAAAGTGAAAAATCTTATCTATAGCTAATGATAGTTACAACTCTTTTCAGTAATTGGTGAGAGGGGATGTTTTTATCTTTTATCTTAATTAGAAATGTGTCTCATTCTTTCTTAACCTAGGGCCAGTAATTCTTTGTTATGTTCTGGAAAATTATCTATATTTTAACTTAGTCAGAGGCTTCTTCCTCCCACTTCTCTAAAGGCGTTGAATTTTATCATTCTTTTAAGGTATCTGATGAGATGATTACGAGGAGTTTCTTTTCTCTGCATGAAGTGGACTTCATTAACATGTTTGCATTTGTTAAATAATTCTTATATTTCTGGGATAAATTCTACTTCATCATGTTGCATTATTCTTTGAACATATTGCTGAATTCTATTTGAAGATTTTTCAAAAGACCATTATGTTCACCTATAAAATTGGTCTGCAGTTCACAGTTCTATAATAAATTTAGTCTTCATTCATCATCTTTGTCTTGTTTCAGAATCAGCATTCTGCTAGTCTTATAGAATGAATTGGGTTGTTATAATTTTTTCTGTGTCCAGTACTGAACTGAATAAATAGAAAGTATCTATTCCTTACGACTTAATAGAATTTGCTTATAAAGCTGTCTGGCTCTGGTTCCTTTTGTGGACAGATGTTTTACTTTTCAGTATTTTTTATGGCTGTTGGTCTACTTCTTATCCTTGAATAGATGTCATTCATTTATATTTTTGTATAATATTATACATTTTCTAAGTAATATAAATATCTCCATAGTATAATTTGGTTAAATATGTTAATATACATAAAGTATTTATAATAATGATTGGTTTATAACAAATACTTAATAGTATTAGTAGTGTATTAAAAGTTGTTTTCATTATTTAAAAACTCCAATGATTTATTTTAATGGTAACATCCTTAAACTTAAGCTTTTATTCAAATTGTTGGACCATGACCACATAAATTGAAGTTTGCTTGTACTTAAAAGTTAGTGTCAAGATTTTCATATATATTAACTATTCAGAAATAGAAATAAAGTGTCAGGTTTATAAAAGCTAGAGTTGGAAGATTTTTTGATAACTTAAAAATTTATTATTTTTTGCCATTATTCTTTCAGCATCTTTCAGTTTTGCACTTGAATTTGTGAATCTACCTGATTTGTCTTTAGCTCTGAATATAACTTGGTGTGAAAGGGTTATTAATAAATGATATTTTGCTTTCTTAAATCATTAGATGGCAAATCATAGCTTCTGGCTATGTAAATCTATTCTGAATCCTTTGTCATTTGTAGTTCTAATTCATGATTTGATGGGAAGGAATTTCTTTAATAGAAGAACTTAGATTTCTAATGGAGGAGTGACAGAAACACATAGAGGCAAATAGTGAGTGATATGTATATGGGGAAGTGGAGAATACCTGCATTGTGCAATATAAATTCCATTTAGTGTATAAAAAGCTAATGAGAAAATGGGAGTGAATTGCTGAAGATCGATAAGAAAATTCTACATTTACTACTTGACTATTCTCAGTAGAAAACAACAATTTTTGTTGAACTTATGTTTTCATTGTTTAAAAATATGGCAAACATTATCTACTTAAAATATGCAGGTGCTTCTATTGATTTTTTAAGGTTTATGACGAGGAGCAAGTTTTTTTGTCTTCATATATAGTGTTTCTGTCGAAGCTCCTATGGGCAGACTTTTAGACACTGTGGCAGTGCTTGTGAGACTGGATGTCAGAGTTGCCCGCCACTTAGTCTCTCAGGACTTTACAGATGCCTTGTGTTTCTTTGCCTGCTAGACAATTGTAGACTATCCAATACCACATTGAGTTTGTAAAGATGAAATAAAGCAGTGCACTATGATGTATGAAATACTGTCTGACATGTAGAAAGGGCTCAATATATATGAACTTTTTGATTATTATTAATGCATTCATTAATATTGCATGCAATATTAATAATGCTTGCATAATTAATGCATGCTAGTGAGTTTCCTTTATTTCTCTTCAGATGTGACTTTCTGTTCTCTTCAATGTTATTGGCAATGCAAACCTGTTGGATATTTGTCAGCTGGTGTTCATGACCACTCTTGCCCTTCCTTCTATGTTCTCGTCTGTAATGCTGGGTTGGGAGTGAGGAAATTGTTTTCCTGACCTGCTTGCTGTCTGAATTCTAGTTAGTGTCTGACAGTAGACAACACTTGTATTAATTTAGAAAGTGGGAATAAGGTATAAAGAAAGGAAACCTTTGTGGGTTTGAGGTACATCGGGTAGTGACCATTGATGAGGCTGTGCTTTATTGCACTGGCCATTGTTCCCCAGTGTCGATGTCGACATCATTGATGATGGAGCTTTTAGTGGGAACTAACTTGCTGAGCAGATGGTGGTTCGAGCACTGTTGGTGGCTCTGTTTCATAATTTGCTATATGAACCCTTCCAACATCCTTATAACAAGTCCTCGAATTAAGTTCTTCTACAGATGCTTTAGTTTTTCTCATTGAATGGTGATTGATCAAGTCAATAGTTACTGTTCAGTATTTTGTAGTCTGACAAAAATGGACCACATGTTCCCCAAGTGTCTTTCTTACCATTAAATTAGTTGTCTTTTGTTGATGTGTTCAGGTTACTTTTCTGTCTGCATGTGGCTACACAGTAGAGAGAACAGCTACTGTTTGGTTTCTAGTGGGAATTATAGCTTATCATCGGTAATATTGTATTTATGGAAACTGAGAAACCACCAAAAAGATGGTATAAAAAAAAAACCTCTAATAGTGTTTTAAAGTCATCAACCCAGAACATACGGTATCATATTTCATCGTAAAAGCCCATCTGCCTCTCACATTTTAACATTTCTAAAATTGGAATGTGGCTTAAAATCAAGGCATCTTGTGGTTGTGGCCAGTAATTGCTATTACCTGCTCATGCATGAGTTTTTAAAGTTCAGTTAGGACCAACTCCAAAAGAATGGGTATATATAACAGAATAAAATTCCAGAGGGACCAAAAAATTTAACAGTGAGGTTCCAAGTTGTTGTGATGGCTGGGAAAATGGATGACTTAAAATAATTTAATGAATTTTGGAAGTAGGAGTCAATATAGACTGTTCCTTAATACTGAACTAATGAGAATCCAGTAGCGGTGTTTTAATTTCTTATAGATTTGTTTAAGAAGTTCTGCATCCCTGATGTGTTTAGTGACACAGAAAATCATGTATTCTGAAGAGATACTGGGATAAAAAGTGAGCAAGAATAGAATTTTGAAGGTCAAGGAGTTTTATTTATTTTTTTAATTTTTTAAAAGATTTATTTATTTATGTATACAAGAGCTGGGGTACAGGCCAGAGTCGCGGGAGGCGAGAGGATTCACCAGACAGAGTGGGGAGCAGAACAAGTAGACTGACTGAAACACACTGCCGAGGGGAGCAGCGGGCGAGGCAGGAGAGGTCTGCTGCGCCATGTGGCAGGGATCGAACTCGTGCTGCAGTGGCTGCAGTGGCTGCAGTTTGCTTCATAATGCGTTGCTTAACCCAGTGCGCCACCAGGGAGGCCCAGGTCAAGGAATTTTAGAAATAGCTTAACCAATTTATTATGGTTGGTTTGCTTTGTTGTATGTGTAACTGAGATAAATAATGGAAACCCATGTCTGATCAAGTCTACAATTTTTTCTTTCAGTAGGAATAAAATAATTCTAAACACCATGTCAGTGTAATTGGCAGTTTTTTCTTAGTGATTTATAAAATAATGGTGTATTTTACAATTGACAGTGAAAATTAATACATTCTTTTTTTTTAACGCAGCATAATTCTTTTTGCTAGGTGATTTCTTTTCCTTATAAACCCCCCTATTGCTAATAGAGAATGGCTTTAAAATAGTGCCCTTTAGTTCAGAATTTTATTATTTCCTTTGCCAGTTTTACAGTTTGCCTTTTTAGAACTTATTTATATGAGTGAGTTTCATCTCTATATATCTTGTTCCTCTAGGAAACTCACTTGAAAATATTTACTAGAGGAATTCTAATGTCTTAAATATGAAGCTTGGACAATTGCTAGTTAAGTTGATTGGGGGATTTTTGTAAATTGTGTACTAGAGTACATGAAAGAAAGAACCCTGAGAGTAATTACAAAGACTGAAAAAATTGTATTATAAATGTGGCTAAGTTTTCTTGCATATATTAAGAATATAGATGCATATTATGGAATATCAGTTTCATAATACTTTTTGTTACATTAAATGAGACAAGAAAATGAGGTTAATTTTGATGCTTTATCAGAAATATGATTGCTGCTTTATCACAGCATTGCTTTTGTGTCTGCTTGCAAATCATTTTAATACTTCTAACTTTGTCTCATTATGAAAAAGAGTGGGAAATGTGGGATTTTCAAAATATTAACTTATTAAAGAGAAAAGAATCTGAGTGACTTGGGGCCTTCCTGGTGGTGCAATGGGTTAAGCAACGCGCTATGAAGCAAACCTCAGCCACTGCAGCACGAGTTTGAGCCCTGCCACCTAGGAGGTGACCCACATGGCACAGCAGACCTCTCCTTCCTTGCCTGCTGCTCCCCTCCACAGTTTATTTCAGTCAGTCTGCCTGTTCTGCTCTCCACTCTGTCTCTGGTGAATACTCTAACCCTCCACACCTCTGGCCTATACTCCAGTGCTTGTATGCATAAATAAATAAATCTTAAAAAAAAAAAAAGAATTTGAGTGACTTGAGTTGATACAGATCTAAGAATTTCTTTTTCAAGTTTATATAACTAGTCAGTTAAAAGAGTGAGGTTTTTTTAAAATAACAGTTTAATAATAAGATAATATGACCGTTTGAAATAACAACACTTATGAAAACATTTGAAATCCTGAGATCATATTTTATAATTCAAAGTATTTCAGTGGCAAGTCTCCTAATTCAGGGGCAAGATACCTGCTGATTCAGATTTGATGTTATATTTGTAGTTAGACAATTGGATGGGTTATTGGTTTTTATTTAGTGGTCGAGTCCCTAGCAAAAAAACTGACGGCATTTACAGATATTAAATTCATCTTTTTATATGTTCATATCTTCCTCAGTGCTGAAAAATAGTTAAATATACCAGATAGATTAGGTTTACAAATATAACAAATTACTACCCTTTTACAGTTGGATAGCCTTATGAATATCATTTTCTCTATTTGTACTAAATTTCCCAAACCAGCTTGTTTTACAAACTCATAGGAATATTAATCGACAGTGTTCCATCATACCTTGTATTAAGCATGATTTCTCCTAGTTGACTTTTAAGGAGATTTATAATTTGGCATACTTCACTATCATGCATACTTTATTTTCCCCAAATGTGTTGGCGGAGCATTATGGAGGGAGTCACTTTCCTTTAATAATTTAATTTTAAAAAATTGTTAAAATCTTCACTTTGAGGTAAGTTAAAAAATTTTTCAAAAATAGTATAAAGAATTTATATGTATTCTTTATTCTTTATGATGTTAACTTCATACAGAGCCACAGTACTAATGATCAAAACCAGGAAAATAACAGTGCTATAATACTGTTAACTCCTCTACAAACTTAATTTCAATTTCATTGCTGTTCCCACTGATGTCCTTTTCAGGGTCAGGATCCCATCCAGGGTCTTTATTGTTATCTCCCCTTAATCTCCTTTGTTTTAGGAATGGCTGATCATTTTTCTTTTTCTTTCTTTTTTTTTTACTGCTTACTATTTTGTAGAATGTCCTACACTTAGTTTGTCTGATATTTCTTCATGATTAAATCCTGGTTGTGTATGTTTTTTGCAAGAATACCATAAAAGTGACACTTTGCTTCTCAGTACATTGTGCAAAGTGGTGGTCTCCGCTTATTTGACTTTTTTGGTATATACCAAAAATACATATGTACCAAAAAATGTGTGTTTTTCTCATATGCCACTGCTTAGAATGGAATACTGGGCACAAAAGTAATGTAATGTTAAGTTAGATATCTCCAAGTTAACCAGATGCAGAGATAGGGCTATGACTGGGCTCTTGGGTGGATAGATTTGTTCATCCTCTCCTGGTAGAGTGTAAATTCTGACAAATGAGATAATAGGATTTCTTAGGTGTGGAGACTTAGAATGTGCTGTTAGTAACCATATAACATCAAATAACATATATTTTAGAAATATGTTCCTTTTTAAAAAGAACGTTTATATTTTATCACTGCATCATGTATAATGCAACATGAATAAAAAACCCTAGCGAGTTTCACATTTGTGAGAATATTAGCATTACTGTAGATTAGTGCCGTGGCAAAAAAATGACCCCATTATCTTGGTAATGCTAATACTGTGCCTCACAGGGGGACTTGAATCTTTAAGAGTGACTTATTTTCTTGCAGATGCTTTCTACATGAGTATTAATATATTAAATCAGGAAGAATTTTAAAGTTCTCTTTAGTGACTGGGCAATATTATGTAAAGGTTTCAGTATTTACCTTTTCCTTAAACATTTTGTAAACTTCTATTTTACATGTGTTTGTAGATGCACACACAGTTTTGCTCCTCTACTTTTATGCATCTTTTCTTTCTACATGGAGTACTCTCATTTTTTTTTTTTCCTGTTTTTCACTTGTGCCTTCCTTGGTGGTCAGATCTCCTTGATCCTTATGATTGTTGCTGCCTTCTGTACTCCTGGAACAGTTTGTCCTCACTGCTACATTGTGATTTGCTTGCTTATTACCTCTTTCCATTTTCATAATTTCCTTGTTTAATGTGTGCTTCTTAAGTACCAGAACTGCCTTTTTGTCAATTTTATATTTCGGCATCTTAGATGATGTCTGCATATACTGAGTACAGAATAGCTATTAAATGAACACATGTATAATATTATGCATAGAGTATGTATTATTTATACATTCTGCATTATTTAAGACATGTGTTTCCTTAAACTTAAAAGCAACACACAAATTAGAAGAAAATTGAAAGGAAAATGGGAATGATAGGAAATAAAGTGGGGCAAAGCATGAATTAATTCACATCATGAGTAGAAAACATATATGTAATATGAATATAATGTAAATCTAATGTGCACTGTATTGAATACATTTAAAAATCTGTCTTATCTGATATTTGGGCAAAAAATGTTGACCTTGGAAACACTTCTTAATTTTGAAGTCATACTTTCTTTTTGCCAACATATACCTGATGCTAAAACATTTCTCTGTGGATTGCTCATTAGTGATAAATTGAGAATGTAATCAGAAAGTGGTAAAATAGTGGCTTCGGTTAGTCCCATTGCTGTGAGAACTGGAGTCTGTAATGTCCTGACTATACATGACGCTTCTCAATTCCCGAAGTTTCTTCCTCTAATTTCTCTTCTCTGCTGTCAAAGAGCACATAGCCATGAGATAAGAATGCAAGAATATTGATTTGAAATAATAAACTTCTTTTGGAATATATATTTTTTAAAATCAATGTAACTAAAAAGGATCTGTGAATTATAGCTTGCTGTGCAGGTCACCTATTTGCCAAGTTTAAATTAATGAACATATTAAACTTTTATTTTTATTCTCCTGCTGTCAGGATTAAATTTATGCAAACCTAAGAGGAGGTTTTATGGTTCTTTTTAATATATGACTTTTTACTTAAAAAAATTAATATATGACTTCTTGACTCTATCTGCATGATATTTTTTAATGGAGGATTAAGCTTTGCTATTTTGTTGCTTAATTTTTAAAATAACGAGGGCTTATTATTCTGGGTAATTTATTTAGTACAATGAAGCAGTTTATCACTCATTGGAAACTTTTCAAAGGCAGTGGGTCAAGGTGCCAACCTAATTCTTTTGGTATGTTCTAGGGATTTGCTAATCACCAGCTGGTAACTGAATTGCAAGGCGGGAAAGATAGGACTCTTGAATGGTGGCTACTTGCAGAAGCAAGTGTGTATTGCCTTCAAGCATTTTCTATTGCCATGCAGATATTGCTGCCAGGGCAAAGAGCTCTAAATAACACACATTTAAAGCTCTTTCACATGCTTGCCATATGCCATCAGCATCCTTCTTGATCCTAACTTGGTTTGATAGCTGAGAACTGCTAAGTGGAATGCACTATTCCAGTTGGATGTCTGTCTCCCTATTTATCTGTTCCTTTGTATATAGCCATCTGATAATAAACTTAAGCCATGGTGATTTGACTGGAATTAACCTCTGAACATATAAATATAAATATAAATTGAAATAGAGATTGGCAAACTTTTTCTGTGAAGGGACTGTGAGTCAATACGTTAGGCTTGTAGGCCCTGCTGTTTCATGTGGTCACACAGTTCTGCTGTTGGAGAACAAAACCAGCCCTGAATAGTATGGAAATGAATAGGCCTGGTTGTGCTCTAATAAAAACTTGTTTATAAAAACTTGACTTACACATGGAGATTACCTGCTCCTAGTTTAAACAGTGGAAGTATCTGACTCATCACATTGTATGCTGTACAAAAAAGTCTTAAAAAAATGTTTTTAATGCTTCAACTTTTCTAAGGCAACTGTCTCAGGCTTGTCAGCTTAAGTATCTGTCTTGAAATTTAGTCACAAAAGTAGTTTTTATAGATTTGATCATTTAAAAAAAAATATTTTAAGAGCATTCATCTCTCCCTGGCACTATTATAGTAATATTAATGGATTGGTGTATACAAAAATCAAAACATAGCATTATCTACCATGTATTGCATTAAATTTGATGGTTTATACTTAAAAATATGATTTAAAAACTATTTTGACATGAAAAGCATGATCAAGATATACTTCTAAGTGAGAAAAGGAGATTATACATGCTATTTAGAACTATTCTACAATGTCACTCTATTTGTGATATGATAAGGCAGATCTGTAGGTCTGTGTATGTGTATACTTGTATGTTGTAAATATCTGAAAAGATACTGGATCTATTGAATACATAGCTCAGAAGTATCTGAAGTGCTTAAGAACTAGGTTTCGAGGTCATATACCTTCAGCAATGTCCACGGTTCCACAGTAATCAAGCAGCTGTCACTAGACATGGAACTGCCATTGTGCCACTGACCCTGATATCTGGATCTGCCTCCTTTGTTAGTTTTCTGGAATGGATTCTGGATACCTTTTGTTCTTGTGTCATCAGCTTCTAATGGAGAATGTGGTGTGGGTGCATTTGATTGGCAGATTTCATGGTTGAACTCTAATTGCATGGGAAACCAAGAAAGTGAATATAAGACTTTACTTCTGTGTACTCAGAGAGCTTATATAAAGTGGGGCATTTCCCAGTATTGGAAGAGGAGTGATAAACTTGGGATCCAGAAAGAATGAGAGCTGTCCATTGCAGATAATCAGGGAATTGTTAACATTAACTAATTCTGGGGAGTAAAGCTAGAAAGGCTGACTAGGGAGCTTGAGCATAGACTAATTTTTAATTTTATTCTTTTGTGTTCTTTGAATTAAGAAACAGATCATGGGTAAAATGAACAAAAGGTAACAACAGTTTTTCCCCCACCACTCCATTGTTACCTGATCTCACATAAGAACTCAGAGACTTATAAGAGTACTTCTTTAACTTAATACCTAATTTCTTAATACTAACTTGACCTTGTGATTTCCTCTTCCATTCAATCAACCTTATATTTATTGCATGTATTTGATTGGGCAGAAAAGGCATGAAATGTTTCTCTCTGGAATGCCAGTGGCTTGTTTTTCCTTTTTTCCTGGTGGAGCTGATTAGATTATCTCTTTGAGGTATACAGAATTCATCTTTGAAAATTAAAGTGTTGATAGTTTTACTTATATCTGGAATATAAAGAAACAAAGGGTCGGATAAAACCAACCATTTAACAAACTTTAGAGATATGACTGTAGAACTGAAGCTACCAGAGAGGGAAAGGGAGGATTAAGAAAAAAGTGGGGCAGGAGCACAATGGACTAAGGTGCCTCGGTGGTGGGTGTGGTGTGGTGCAATACTTCTGAAAAGTTATGATATTATATTTCAAAATCATATTCAGTGTTGTAAGCCAATATTTTCTGAATTGAAAAAATTTAAAAAGAATTAAGGTGTTAGTTGCTATGGTTGAAGTGTTCAGATATATGGTTTAAAAATAAAAAATACTTAAGTATTTGGGCATACTTTTAAAAAAGTTTTTTCAAGCATTGCTAATTCCTCCTTATGGAAAAATTTTATGAGAGCTTAATTCAGTCCAGTGAAATTTTAGCAGATGCATTTTGTTTTTAATCTTAACATTTTCACAACAGCTTTAGATTTACAGGTAAAGTCTGAAGATAGTATCCTGCTTCAGTTTTCCCTATTATTAAAATTTTACATTAGTCTGGCATATTTATTATGTTGATTGACCTGTATTGACACATTATCACTGACAGATGCTGTCTTTATTAAGATTTCATTATTTTTTAACAAAAATATTTTTCTATGCCAGAATAGCTGATAAATCTAATACAATTTTGTACTTTATCATCTGTCTAATAATGTCATGGAGCCATATAACAAATCCTATTTCTGTTATAAATAACTTACAGAATTTGGGGGTAGAATAAGTACAAGCTTTACTACAATGAGTTCTATATTCTTTTATGCACAAATATCAGGCTAGAAAACAATGAACACTTCCTTTTTTTCTTTGTCATCTTTTCAGTGGAACAAGTTCCTGTAGAACCATACAAAATCCCATTGTCACAGGCTGAAATCATACAGGAAGGGAGCGATGTCACTCTGGTTGCCTGGGGCACTCAGGTCAGTCAAACATACCAACTTGCAATATTTACATCATGTTTAGAAACTCGTTTTTAACACTGATATTATGAAGAATTGGAAATGATGTTTTCTTATAGATCAGATTTAAGTTGTATTTGGTGCTACATCTATATTTAGTATTTATTTCTGATTGAAGATAGGGTGCCTATTCAGATGTGTGTGTGTGTGTGTGTGTGTTATATGCATATGGTGAAGCCATTTAGAGTACATCAGGACTTTACAAGAATGTATTCATTAAAATTCATTCAGTTTCCTCTGAAGCATATACTAGACATCCTCACTGCTTGTTGATGCACTTCATTTACATTAATCTTCCTTTCCATCTCATCTCTGGTGATGGCTTTGTCAGCTGTGTGGTTCCATTCACTGGCCCAGACTCAGAATTCTATACCTTTTTTTTTTTCCCCCAGTGAACCTCGCCTTTGGTACTTACCACTTTGCTCTGCACTGTTCAAGCTCTTTTCTTCTTTTTCCTTTTTCCTGATGATAGACTCCTTATATATCACTCTCTCCTTCTTTAAAGAAGTGGTCAGCTTTCCTTTTTTCTGAGTAAATTATTTACCTGATTACTTTAGAAAATCTAATACAACATAATATAAAGAAGATAATGAAAATCATTGGCAATTTCACACCCTTTTACTCAGTTGTCCACTTGATTTTTGGCTTGGAGAGATGCAACCTCTCATTGTTCCTTAAATCGCATAGTAAAACCCTTTTTTCATACTACCCACCCCAGTATGTGCCCTTCCTCACTTTTAAAGAGACAGTTAGAATGTATTTGACACTCACTCTCACTGTGTAGTTTCCCTTCATACCTATAACTTCCTCTGCTACTTCATTTCTCATTCCTTGCCCTCAAAGAACAGAGATCAAATTTCCATAGCTACTTTTCCAAATCAGATTTCAATTGCATTTCATTTTAATTTCTCGCAAACTGGGACTGCATCATTTGGTCCACCTCTCTATTGCACCTTCAGTTTCTATTTTCCATATCCCTTTTATTATATTCACTATCTAAAAAGTAACTTTTCCCTGCCCTGTCATTTCCTTAAATAACTGTGTGTTTCTCTCCTTTTATCACCAAACTAGAATGATTTTCCACTTGTCCTTAATTCCTTTTCTTCCTTATGTTCTTATACCCTGTGAATTCTGTTCCCACTAATTTGCTAAAACTTTCTGCTAATACCCATAATCCTTTAATTGTTAAATCTAACCCTTATTCCCTATTACTATAGTAAATGGCGCTGGCTACTCTAATAGATCTTTTCTGTCTTAGCTTCTGTGATATACTGTCTGTGATATATTGTCTGATCCAGGGTTTTTTTTTTAACTGTTCTTTCTTGGTTGTTGTTTATTGAGCTCTTCAACTGTTTTGCCCTTAAATGTTTCTCACCTACCAAGTTCCATGATTTCTGTGCTTCACTCTCCTCCTACGTATTTTCCCAAGAGATCCTACCTACTTCTGTGACTTTATTTACTCTCTTTGTGCTAAAATCTTTGATATCAGTATCTCTAAGCAATCATTGCTCTCACTGGCTCTAAGAATAGCTTTCCAACTGTTCCTTTGGACATCTGTATTTGATAAAATGCCTAAAAAATTCATTATTTCTTCAGATAAATCATCTATCTTTAAATACAATTTCTATTAATCATGTCATAATTCAACACATTTTTTTAGGTCTGAATCTCTACCTGTTTTTCTCCTTGTTTCAGGTTCACGTGATCCGAGAGGTGGCTTCTATGGCTCAAGAAAAGCTTGGGGTGTCTTGTGAAGTCATTGATCTGAGGACTATACTACCTTGGGATGTGGATACAGTTTGTAAGGTATGAATATAATGTTGAGAGAATGTCACAATCTCATCATCTTGGGACAAACTTACATTTTCAAATAATTTGATTTTTAACTATATGATCCTCTTCTATTAATCAAAAAATTTAATATTTATGCCTTGAATGAAATGTGTACTGTATAATCAACTTAATGCTCAAGAAAATAAATCACTTTAGGGTTTTTACATCCTGTAGTTCTTATGTGTTTTAAATATTACAGAGTTGTGCTCCTCATGCAGCTAGCTAGCTTGGACTGAGTTGTGTTGAGTAATGAAGAGTGCAAATAAAGAGTTTCTCAGGGTTGTTGAAGTTCCTGCACTTTTAACTTCTGATTAGTTATGGTTCAATAAGCCAAGTTTGATATTTAGCTAATTGGTTTGGCTGATTTTCAATAGTCTCTTTTTATTTTTTAAAAAAGTTTGATGGCACTGGGGTATACACCAGAGGTGTGGGAGGGTGAGAAGATTCGTCAGAGATTAGTGGGGAGCAGAACAGGTGGATTAACAGAAATACAGTAAGGGGGAGCAGCAGGCAAGACAGGAGAGGTCTGCTGCACCATGTGGGTCAGTTCCCTGGTTGGGGTTTAAGTGCTAAGACTTAACCCCTAAGCCACCAGGGAGGCCCTGTCTGTCTCCTTTTTTTAAAAGAGATGGTGATGGGTTATTAAAAAAAGAATAAATCCCCCTTATATGTTCTTACTACTGTGGATAACAGTTCAAATGTTGTGGGATTTTGACTGCTCTGTTACAGTTTTCAAACAGTCTCTTGAAGTTTGACCTGACTAGATTGATCTTATTCTTACTACTAGTAGGATTCATTGTAGTTCCCTCTCAAGATACAGTTTAATTCTCTCTTCCTTGTCTATAACCAATATCCTTTGACAAACTAATAGTCTATCTTTTCTTACATTGATATATAAGGACAGGGAAGCCCCCACTCTATCTTGGTGATGGCTTATCTCCTAAAATTTAGGTAGCTTTTCATGTGTTATTTTTTTCTTGATTTACTGTTATAGCAAATGAGTTCCAAGACCTAGTGTATTTTACATTTACTACCTCTAAGAGCTTTGGCATTCTTACAGGTTTTACAGGCTGTTTCTTAGATTAGTTTCATGAAAATTATTTGTTACTGCTATTGCTGTAAAAGTGTGGATAGAGTGTAGGTGAAGATTGTTTTATAATTTAGTGGAAGATTTGATTTGTTATGGTAAATGTTCTGAGATTCACTTGAATCCATCTAAACACTTGATGCAATTACAGGTGGTTTCAACAGTATTCTAAGTTGTTATGTTTGTAGATATGTAATTAAGAGCAGTAGTTCAGATTAGCTTTTCATAACTTTGTGAAAATAATTCTTTTTAGCAGGTATTTTCAAATCAACTCAGGCACTGAGATTTTTTTAATAGTGAAATGTTCCAAATTATGGTTGAAGTGGAGCTTCATAGCCTTTGCTTCATAGTAGTCTTTTTATTTGCAACCTGTATCCCCCACTTATCTTGGGGTTTGGATTTATATTGTCAGTGTTGATTCTGTAGGGGTATGTGAAGCTTTGCTGTGGTGCTGGAGGGAGTACAGATACAAGGTCAATATTAGAACTTTATTTACATATTATTATGACTCTGCATCCAAAAATAATTTGTAAGAGCTTAGGGTAAAATACATAAATATATGTGTTTCTGTGCTTACATACTGATTAAAATAACAGTCCAATTGGGTAACCATGATAACAAATTGAGAAAGAAAGAAATGGGATTGTTTATAAAAATTTGCTTGTGTAGAGCCCCCCTTTATTAAATCTACTGATTGCAGCTTTATATGATTCTGGAATGTGGAGCCTATTTTCTTAGAGCTCTATACTATTGGCAAAGATGAAAGAGAAGGTCTAGAGTGTACTATTAAATGAGAAAGTGATGCATCAAATTTCTGACTGGTTAGCATCATTATTTTAGCTTCGTGTTAGATGCTTTCATCATGTTATTTTTCTAGTAGAGGATTCTCCAGTTATGGCAGTGAAAGCTAGCTTGTCATTTTTTGATTATTTTGGTTCTATTTGTGGCTCTTTTCACTGTGCATCACTGTACATCTCCTGTTTTTCTTTCATGTATCAAAAAAGAAAGTCTTTGATTTTTAACTTATTTTTCTAGGATTTAGAGATAATTTTAAAGAGGATGCTAGAGCCAAGTACTCAATTAAAAATAGTTTTTTTGTTTGTTTAACTGTAGTTTAACTTCATCTTTTTGAATTCTATGTAATCAAATTTATTATCTTTCTCATTGATAAGTGCTGTGTTTTATCACTTGATTTTGTTTTAGAACAAAATTAGATTCCTTAATTTTATTTATTAAATGTTAAGTTTAACATCAATATGTATCCCTTTGAATATTTAATCAAAACCTATTAAGGGTAAAAATGATTTCTGAACATTATACGTTGGCATACTCTGCTTAGTGAAAACTCTGAGATTGTTGAGGAATTGCTTATTGAGATCTGAATTTAATTATGTTTTTAAAACATGTCATGTTTTTGCTTTTGCTTAAAACATTATTTCGAAGTTGTTAACCCAATACTTGGGGACAGAGAAGGTAGAAGAATTTATGCATATTGCTCAGGGCAGTTAGAAAATTGGGGACCTGATTGAGCCTAAAACCATAGCCAGTTTTATCACTCAATTCTGAACTTCATAAAAGAGCTAGCTGGAAGCCTTTGTATAACAGGTTAAAAATTCTTGAGTTTTGAGGTGCTTTGGAAAAGGACCTTCGTGGGGCCTGTGGATCTGAGTGGAACTAGAATGGCTTACAAACTCCAGTGATGAGAGATTAAATCTCTGAAATTAGTGGGAAATAGGCACTGATGATTTGCCACTGCTTTTTATTTGGGGATATGTGGGAGGATGAGTTCCAGTATAATCTCAACTAGAAGCTGAGAAGTTGGATTATAGGACACATGTTTCATGAACTGTAATGATAAAATTGGAAACTTGAAGGGTCTTAAACACAGTCAATCTCCTCTCAAGATATTTCCCAAACTCTAAAGTGTATGGTAGCAACTAAGCAGAAAATATCTGGAACCTCAAGCCATAACTTTTGAGGCTGAAGCTTAAAGACAAATCATAGTGTCTTTATACTTTGTATTAAAGCACAAAGCTTTACAAAAGCTGTGGAGAGTCTGTTCTTATGATTAGAGGCAAATCAGAAGTAGATCAGTTCTTCCTAAACCCACAAGATCGCCTCTTCCTATTGGACTAATGCACTTTACATTCTGTTTTATTGCTCAGCAGTTTACCTTCTGTTCTATTGCTCAGCCAAACAAGGAGTCAGTTTTCCCATCATCTGGAACCTCTATAAAACAGTATTTAATAAGAAATAAACCAAGTATATGAAGAGACAGAATCATTGCTCAAAAGCCAAGAGAAAAACAATAGAAAGCAGAAACATAGGTGACCGATATATTGGAACTGGCAGACAAAGACTTTATGATCATCATGTTAGGAACAGAGAAAGAAAAGGAACAGAAGAGGTATTCTAATAGCCTCTCTTATTAACCTACCTGAATGTGCTTCAACCAGAGAATGGAAAAAGTAGAATATTCAGCAATGAGAAATAAACTAAAAATTTATAGAACATGTTTTTGTCTCACAAACACAACTTGACTTAAGACTTAAATGAGTGCGTGCCATATGGTTCCCTTTATATAAAGTTTAGAAATGACAATGTCAGTAAAAGTCATGTCAGTGATTATCAATATGGCTAATAATTGAAGATGCTTATGAGGGCTGTGGGTTGCTGGTAAGAGTTTGTTTTGAGTAGTGATGACACAGGTTCCATTTTTGAAAGCTAAGAACACTTGTTTTGTGTGCTTTTTATAGTATACATGTTACATTTAAATGGAAAGTGAAAAGGGAGAAAAAGTACTTTGTTCCTGTTGATTACTGTTGATTAATTTTCTTTAATTTGTATTGTAGTGAACCTTTTCATACACTCAGGGAGAGGCTTGGTGTCTTTTAGCCAGGGGAGTTTCTGAAACCTCATGCAACTCTTTCCACACCCTTTGTTTAGTTTCTCCTCATAACCCAGCTCAGCTGTCACATTGATACAAACCAGGAGCTTCTAGGAAGAGCTGCTCTTCCCAAGCTCCCCCAGGAGTAAGAACAGTGGTTAAGTGTTGTGGACTTTAATCAACTTTCCTGCTGAGATTCAGACCACATTCAGCATGAGTTAAAAAGGGAGCTATAATCTTAACAAAGCAATGACCAGGCAGAGTTAGCCTGGAGGTGCTGTCCAGCTTGAAAGGAAGATTTTTTTTTTTTTAAATCTTTTTAACAAGTAGAAATACAGAGAAGCTGCCTATGGAAACTAAGAACTCGATTTTGGCAGAATGACAGACTTAGACGCAGAATTTCAAGAATCATGTTGTCATTTAACTCACTACATACAACACTACAAAAAAAAAAAAAAGACAAACAATTGGCAAGGTTTGGGTCATTTCCATGTGTTTATATAGAAAACTGACACATGCTGACATGCTTATACCATAAGTGAAGATTAAGTTATGCTAGTTTTTGGAAGAAGGGTTTGCCTTCTTTTTTTGGAATCTTTAATTTTTCTCCTCGGATTCTTCCTTCCCACATTCAATTCCAATACAAATTCTGCTGGTTGTGCCTACACAATTACGTCCAAAATTTGACCAATGGCTCTACTGCTGTTACCTTTGATCCTGAGCCAAACCACTAGCTTTTCTCACCTGGGATTTGTTAGTCTCTAAACTGTTCTCCTGTTTTTCACTGTTCCTTGCCATTAGCAGAGTCAATATTTTCAAACTTGAGTCATATCAGATCTTTTCTAGTCTCCAAAGGCTTCACTGGCTTGCCATTAAACTCAATGGGAAAGTCAAATCCTTACCAAGGTCTGCAGGGATTTAGCTGATCTCACTTCCCATACCCTGCTACCCCTCTGCCCCTCAGCTCCTGCTCTTGGTTTACTCCCTAAACCAAGTGACCCTGTTAGGCCACCAGTCAGAGACATTTTCTCATTAGGGCCTTCCCTATTGAATCCCATCATCCCTACTAAAACTCCTTTTTATCTCTTCTTTCTCTTTCTTTAGAGAGATTAATTCTATTTAGTATATTATGTAATTTTATTATTTATATTGTTGAGAATTTTCTAACTAGGAGTTAAATTCTCTTAAATTAAGGATTTTTGTGTGCTGTTCATTGCTGAAACAAAGCCTGGCATAGGATCATGCTCAATAAATACTTGCTGAAAAGTTATTTTGACTACCAATAAGACAGTTTGACAACATACTATGTAAACTGTTAAAATTTGAAATGTCTTAAATTTGGTGATTTTTCCTGTTTTTCATGCTTTAAACACAACATGCTTTGAAAATAACCTAGAATGTTGTTCTTGACTACATCTATTAATTTATTTTATGTTGAAACATTTAGAAGTCTTAAATTTTAGTTTGACCTTATGCTTTGTTTTATTTTTCTTAACAGTTTTCTGTTCTTAATACAGTCATGTGAAAGTTACTCATGTGATACTCATTAGAGCAGTGCCAATTTTTGTATTCTGAAAAGCAAATTAATATTGACTACACTAAACATCAGCTTCCTGTAACTTCTTAGAAGAAATGATTCCTTATAACTGTGTTTTCTACGTAGAAAAGAAATTTACTATTCTGCAGAGCAGTTTTAAAATCTACTTAAACTTTTGGATGCAGTATTTTTGAGTCTTCTATTTTCTCAAGAAAAATATAGTGTATGTTATTTCATCTTATAAAAATAATTCAGTCCAAAGAGCTTGCATTATTATACCATATTAAGGCATTTATGTTTATTGAGGTCTATGGCTGCTTGCTTTCTCAGTGTTTCCATGCTTAATCTTCATGGTTTTAAGCCATCTTAAATTTAAATTTTATCTTATATTTTTCTGTCACCTTATCACTAGCTGTGCATAGGACCCAGATGGCCGAACTTTATAACTGAGGCCTGTGCGTTGGCTAGGGAAGGCCTATCATGTCTTCACATAAATCAATAACACATGTTCTTCAAACCTTGTAATATCCATTGGGACTTTCAGAACCTTTCTTCTCTCATTTTCTTGTCTGCATTCCAGGTGGGTTATTGTCATAGAATTTAGAGCTGGAAGAGACCAGACTCAGGCTGTTCCTTTGTTCTTCCTGCTGGTCCCAGGAATGACATGCAGCTTTTACACCTAATCACAAATGATATATTCAGCTCTGATGGGGGTATTTAATTCCTCTGTTCAAACACACAGTACAACATACTGTTCCACGGTTCATCCCCCATCTTCATCTACAGCCAGTGAAAAGACCTTTTTTTCTTGAGGTACTTGGGTGGGAGGTTAGGTTTTCAAAAATATTTTAACAAAATTAGGAAACGGTATAGAAAGGCTTGTCCTCTCTATCTGCTCTCGTCTCCTGCCTCTTTCTCTTTTGTTTTCTTGACTTTCTCTTTTAAACCTAAATCATGTAGCAGAAGATAGTGATGTGCCTTTAGATGCATATGCTTGTCTTTGGCTATATATCGAGGCTATATACTCAGTACTTTGGGAGTAGGTTACAATAGGAGCAGGGCAAAGCCTTGTGTTACTACAGACGCAGGAAGTAATTCAGCTTTTGAAGTAATTCAGTAATTCAGGGGTGACTGTAGTTAAGGGAGCATTCCTTTTTCCTGCATTTAACATCCTTTCCTCCTGTCTTGGACACTCCAACTATTTGTATTCTTGTTACAAAAAACTTCACTGGACCCTTGTATAAAGGAGAGGCAGGTGGGTAATTCGGGAAGCGGAGAGTTTTTCAATTTAAAAGGAAGGAGCTGTTGTAGGAGTGAAATTGAAGGTGTTAAACTTTGGTCATCTTTAGACTCTGTATTTATATCTGGTGTCTGTATATTTGTGAATAGTGTTAAACATGTTTAGAAGAATATACTTAGTAACATTGAAGATATAAATAAAAACAGATGAGTTGTATTTTATGATTTTAATCCTGATTTTTTTTACTTTAACTTTGTTTTTATTTTCATAGATTTGATTTAGACTGTCATATATTTCATTTGTATTAAAATTGTTAACACTGTCAAGCTAATATTAGAGACTGTACTTGATTTTATTAAAGACTAGCTAATATTAGAGACTGTAATTGATTTTATAGAAAATTTGAATATTTACCTTCAGAGACTCCGACGGTTTGCTATTACTAGTTACATATTTTCTTTTGAGTTAATTTCTTAGACTTAATTGAATAATACAGTGATTGAATACTGGCTTTTTTGCTTGAGGCTTTTAATATGTGAGGGAGAGGTGAGAGAATATGAGAATGAATCAGTATTAGAAGAGAGTGAGAGCTGGGGTGTGAAGAGGAGCTAGTAACTATTAATAACCACTAGAGGCCTCTCTTCAGCCAGATTTCATGGTTAATATCACCAGGTTTCCAATAGTGGGGCCTGGCGCTGTCACTGTAGATTAAGCATATTTTATGGTATCGTTCGAAATAAATAGTATAACAGCACTTTGATGATTGACCATGTACTATAATGTAACCCAAATATTTTCTTTAATGTATTCATCAGAGCCACTGATGATCTCTTAGACTTAAAATAAATTAGGAATTTCTTCTTTCTGTTCTTGCCTTTTCCCTCTAAATAAGCTTTACTAAAAGCATGTAATCAAAGAATATGGTCAGATGAAAATTACATACCTCCTTAAAAGTACAAGGATGTTTGGATTTAAAATTATTACTGATCTAACATCTTATATTTAATCATTGAGAGTCGTTTATATTTTTCTGGTGGTAGAGTCTTAAGTAAAGGTATTTTAAGTTGTATGTTAGTTTTGTGTATTTCTTTCACAATTATCTTAAACTTCTACTATCCTTTTTTGTAATGACCAATGGTTAATTCCTGTGCATTCCATGAAGTTTTTATATTTTGTTGTTCTATCCCTAAGAGTCTTGAAGAGTGTGTGCTATATAGAAGCTACTCATTAATTATTTATTAGATGATCTTGTTGAATTTCAAGAAAATAATTAGTAATATGTGACTTTTTTCAGTAACAGATATTAAAGGAGAAACTGATAATTCTTGTAAGAAAAAAATACACTGAGAATATTAGTCCTGCCACCTGGTCTGTTTTGGTATGACTAATGTTTTAGGTATGTTTTGAAGATTAAAATAATAAGTGGGTTCTGGTTTAACTCTGTATAATATATTTTATATAACAAGGCTTCATGTGGTGCCTGGTGAACAGTAAATGAAAAAAGTTCAAATTACCCATTCTACGTGCATCTCCTTTTGTATCCGCCATGCCATGGTTCTTCTAATTCGATACCAGGATCTTTGTCTTCTTGCTCCAGGCCATGCAGCTAGTGAGGGGCAGAGCTGACACTGCCCAGATGACTGGGTTTTAGAGCCTGTGCTCTTTATTATGGTGTGCAGCTTCCCACACAGCGTTTGAGTAGAATTTGCAAATATTTTTTTAGATGTGATTTGTGATGTGACCTGAATATAGCTTGAAAATATGAGAGATTTGTAATAGAAATGCATTTATTGGAAGGGCCATACATTTTAGTTTCTGTTTGTTTTGTCTTCGGTTTTCTGTCAGAAATATATATGTTCTGATTTAATCCCTTCAGTTGTCCTGGATACTAAGAATTACTACTCCCGTTTTAGAGATCAAAAAGCTGAATCTCAGAAAGATTAGAAACTTACCTAAGCTACTCAACTAATAATTGGTAGAACTGCATTTCAATCTCAGGTCTTAAATACTGGTATTTTCATAGTATTAGAATGCCTTGTGTTAGAATATTATTTTAGAGTTAACTGATTTCATGCTTTCTAAGTTATTTGAGTTTTACTGATGAAATGCTTCTAAATGTGAGCTTGCAACATATTTTATAACATTTCAGGATTTTTCTTTTACATTTGCCCACCTGTATAGCACTTTTTAAAAAATATCACTTTCCTAAATACTGTATACACCTTGTAAATCACACTACCACATTTCATTAGTTTTTTTTTTTATTCTACATGGACCTGGAGAAAGCAAGATTAAATTATTTTACTATGTATTTCTATCTCTAATCCTGTTGATGTGATTTTGATGTGTTCCCTTATGTGCTTAAATTATTTGAATTCACTCGAGATTTTCATTTCATTTAACAATTTTCTTTTGCTAGTCACAGCAGCAGTGAAAAAAATAGATTACCTCATTTCACAGTGAAAATATATCATAGGTACAATGTGTTCTTAGTTTAGCATTTTTGGTGTAATATAAGAAATTCACATTTGTTGACTCGGTATTCTTTTCTTTGGCTATTTAACTTACTTTCTCAGTTTACTGAGAAACTTCCAGTAAACAGAGAAAGTTTAAAGCACATTGTAGCCTTCATGTAATAATTGATGAGATTTTCTTATATTTCTATTACCCTGGTTTTTGTGGTGTTTATTATAATTTAACTTAAAAAGTTATTGAATATTGAAATATTTAATATTGAAACCTTTACAAAGGTTTAAAAAAATCTGAAATTGTGTTTACTTTTCTAATTTATATGAAACAAAATGGAGACTTACCTTATTAGTCATGGATAATCAGCCTTTTTAAAGAAATAGCCCCTGTTGCCACTTCTGTGGCTTTTTCTGTGAGAATTTTTTTCTTATTTATACTTTCTTTTACAATTTTAATTATTTTGAATAGCTGTTCCACATTTTCAGTTTATTTTTTCAATGTTTTATGTATTTTTGTTAATATTGTAATATAGTGTTAATACAGATTTTCCTGCTCCCCATATACCTCATCTTTTTCCTTTCTGAATGTGGTAGTAGAAGATATGAAAAAAAAATTGAAATGAAATGATACATTATCATGTTAACAACACATGTAGTATTAGCAGAAGTTATAGTTCAAAGCAACATTTTCCACCCCGGTCCCTGAGCCCTTTTAACCATTTCTAAAACAGGGCGGATGGGCCGGGCTGAGCCAGGAAGCATAGTGCCCTCAGCTCTGTGATTATGCTTTGCCATTTTCCTGGGTTTCTTAGTGGCCTAAAGCAGTGTGTTGGGCCAATGACATGTACTTTCACTTGGTTAGGTAGGCTGCTGCTGCTGCCTCAGATGTAAAAATATATTCATATCTTGTGCCAGAAAAGTAGACATTCATACCCTTGCTTGGTGCTTTCCCTCAGATGTCTCAGTGCTAAATTAGGTTTGTTTTTTTAGACCTTATCTTTATCATAGCAATGATGGGGAGAAAATAAATTTCTTACATTCTACCTTGTGAAAATGGGAAACTATCCAAATGTGGAGAATTGTTCCTAAGTTTTAGGTTCAGCTAAGAATATGAGGTGTTAAAGAAGCATATGCATGTGTGTGTAGTTGCATCCTGTGTTTATCAGTATGTTTATCTTCAATCACTTTTAAATATTATTGTTTACTGTGCATATAAAAATTCATTGTGATTGCATTACCTGTTATCTTACTCTCATTTCCCCAATTTTGAGTTATTTCTTCTACCATTACATTTTGATTTACGTTATTTATTTAAATCTCTTCTTTATTTAAATCTATTTTTTATTTAAATCTATTATCTTCTGTTAATTTTTCTCAATATCTTTGACCTTTCCCTGCATCAGGAGGTGACATGAATACCCTCTATCTCTATATACATTCTAATTCCCATTTTTCTGTCAGCTATTTCTTCATTGTCAAGACTCATTACATTAAATTCTGATCTAGAACCATAATTAAAATGTCCAGCTTTATGTGTATAGTGTTCTTAATATTATTATGGTAGCATAAATATTTTCATCACCAAGCTGACTGGGGGGTAAGATTTTTCTTTTTACTTAAGACTCAGTTCTGCCCCTGGGCATCTAAAAAGACTTGTTTTGGCATTTGGATCAAGTGGTTTGCCCTTTCCTATAGTGCATTAATTCCTCAAAATCTCACCCTATTTTAGAAGCATCATTTTTGGACCATGGCCTTCTTTTAGACCATTTTGGATTTTTAGGTGTCTGTTGCCTTTCCTCTTCTCATTGGAAAAAGACATAACAAGCCTTTAACTTATCATGAAGATCACGATTGTCATCTGGAATTCGCTTTTTAATTTTTTTCCCCCTCAGGAGCTCTTTGACCTTCTGTTTAGTTTTGACTGCCCTTTTCTAAATCGTTCTCCTGTCTTCAGAGATGTTTATCCATTCACTCTTGAACACCTCCATGCTGGGTCCTTTAATTTTTGACTTTTATGATTCTCTTCCTCATTTGTTGAGGGACATAAATAATTAACTTCTTCTAGCAAATGTTATATGGCAAGAGATGCTTTGACACTTGAGTTTGGGGAAAAAAAGTATTTTACATTCACACTTAATTTCAATATTTGGCTGGATAATAGAATTCTGGTTCACAGAAATTTTTCCATAGGACTTTCTAAAGATCATGCTCTCTTCTATACTGTGTAACATTGGCACAAAGGAGTTTGATGCCAGCCTGGTTCTCGTTCGCTTGTAAGTGATATATCTGTATCTCCAAACTTTTATGACTTTTCATTCTTTTATACTGAAATGCCACAGGTGTGAATGTAAATGTTAGTCTCTTTCATTCACTTTATTTCTTTGATTTTCTGTGGGAACTTCTAACTTAAAGATAGTTATATTCTTTCTCTTTCATGTATTTTCTTTTAAAAAAATTGTTACCAGTCAGATAATAGAACTTTTAGGTTGATCTTTGTGTCTCTCATCTTTTCTGTCCTATTTTTCCCATTGTGTCCTTTCAAGGTTTTGGACATTTCTTCTTTTTCTTTTTTAAATTGTCATTTAGAATATTTTAATTTCAGCAAGTGAACATTTTTGCCTTATGATTAGTTCTTTTTGTAACAATCTGTTTTATGAGGTGTCTTCTGGGTATGCAAAGTAATAGTTGCTTTAAGTTATTTTCTATAAATTATCTGTCTCTTCAATATTTTTTTGTGTGTGTGCGATTGAAAGCTGTGTATCGCATAGTTGGTGTGAAGATTTCCAGTAGCTGTCTTTTCTCAATGGACATCTCGCCTGTAGTAGAAGTTGTGCAGATTTGTACATAGGGCTTTTGCTTAAAGGTAACACACATGAAGCATACCCTTAGGTAGAAGGCACTGCCTCTAGATGTACAAATGAACTACAGATTTGATTCTTGAACAACATTGGAAAATTCATAACTTTGCAGGCAACTTGAACGGTTTTATCAGACGTGCTTCTTTGCCTGAGTTGTTTCTGGGGTCAAGGATGGGAAAGATATGTTTTATTTGGGAGAAGTGGCTCAATTGATATAGCTTTTTTTTTTAATTCCCTGTTTTCATTCTCAATTCATACACCCACCTTCCACACCTACTGATGAACCCATTTGGGGCTCTGGGGGAAATTAATTTCCGCTTCGCTGTATACACCCTCCCCTGCCCCCCACACATGTGTGTGATCTTTAACTTGCCCTATTCTTAGTTTACATTTTCACCACACATCCACAAGAGGTTTCTTTTGTGTAATTCCCTAATTTGTTGTATTTGCAGTTAAAGGTTTTTTCCTTCTGTATTCATTTCCTGCCTTGGGAGAGAAGGGAGACTTATATTCCATCCATCATCTTGAGCTGGAATGCTATTCTATTCTATTTTTTTTTTCAAAAAGCATGATTTGTGTAATTTAGTCTATATATTTGTCATTTCACCTAAATCTTATTCATGTCAATGGTTTCTTAGTTGCTTTGTTTGTACTTTCTAGTTGGTAATCTTATTCTGCAAAGAAGACCAAATTTATTTCTTTTTAAAAATCTATATACTTATTTTTTTCTCATTTGACTGGAACCACTGAACAATGTTGAATGACAGTGATAATGGCATATATTAAATGTGATATTTTTAAAGACCAATCTTGAACTGATTGAATGGATTACTAGAAAGTGAAAGTATCAATTTCATTATATAGTTTTCTGACTTATTAAGAAAGAAATTTCCTGTATAGGCAGTGCTTTTGAGTAAATAGATTTGGCACTTACACCCTGATTATCTCTTCTATTTGTTTTACCAATAACTGTAATTCAGAGTTGGGGATGAGGGACAAGGGAAAGTGAGCATTTTAAAACAATAAATCCTACCAATAGAATTTAGCAAATTTTACATTACAAAGATGGTAAATCATTAGAAAGGAGCAAAGTTAATATTTCTTCAGAGTAAATCAAGAAAAGCAAGTCATTTAAGTTATAGATCTCTACTTTTTAAAGGTTCTTTAAGAACTACCACTTACAGACTATGGTATTATATAATGGGTGCTTTGGTGGTAAGAGCGCTGTGGGGACTACACCTAAGGGGGGATTGCTATGCTGACAAAATACTAACAGGATGTAAAACAATGGTACTTCCATTTAAAAAAAAAAAGAATTACCATGTACACACTAAAACATATTCATGATATGAAAATTCAGAATATAGAATTGGAAATATTTGGTGGAAGTTGCATAGAAGCAACTCAAAGTAGAAAAAGTTGATTTCAATTTTATCTGTAAAGGGACTTTACCATCAGTTGAAACTGTCATACATGAAATGAGTTGCCTCTTGTCATGAGACACTCAGTGGGAGAGACTTGATGATCATCTATCTGGCAGAGAGGTTAAGAGAGGATTGGGGAGGATGCCTGAAATAGTCTCTTCTGTGTCTAAGATTGTATGAAATTAAGAAATGTCCTTTAGCATTTTAGAATATGATAATTATATTTTAGTATTAATTAATGTAATAAAATAGTTATTTTACAAAGATATAACTTTTATATTTTATACAGAAGTTTTCTTTAATATTTTTAGTAAAATACCTTTGTGTCTTCGAACTTTTCTTTGCTAGCTTTATCTTCTTTTTTTAACCGCAATAAAGTGAGTAATATTTCCTATGTTTTATAAGTAGACCAGGCATCTACTAGACAAGTTTTATCATGGCTTTTAATAGCATCACTGGCACCTGCCTTTTTAACTTCACACAATTGCTAGTGTCACCAGTATCTCCTCCCCACACCTTCTTGCCCCAAATCACTCGCTGTATCTCTTGATCCAAGTGTTCCTTTCCTTTTGTTTTATTCCACCCTTCATGTTCTCTCTGGGACATAATGTCCTCTTTCTAGTTTGAAGCCCTTTCCTTTCTGCCAAGGTAATTTTCTAAATTAAGGAACTGCTTGTATTACTACCCCTATATTTCATTTCTATGAATGGTCTTGTAACAGGGTTGTCCCCAGGAAAGGGGGAAGTTCCAGAATCCCGGTTCTGCCCAAAGTGGGTAGAGCTGAGCAGGGAAAAAAAATTCTGGAGAGAGGAGGACAGAAGAAAGGGAGGAAGAAGGAAGCAGGATGGAGAGCTGAAAGGAGGCGAGGAGGAGGCACGTGAAACAGAGCAACATGTAAAAAAACTGCCCTTGCTTTTTAGTCTTAAACCAGTTAAAAACAGATGTGGGTGAGAGACCCATAGGGAGGTTAACAATGGCAACTTTCATCTTAATTTTAATTTTGCTTTTTTCCTCCCAGATTTGTCTGACTCTTTCTGACCTTTATCTATAGGTTTCTACTAAAAGGTCCTTTAAACGTCTGGTAGGTTTTTAAGCCTTGCTTTAAGCCAATACTATTTGGCTAAACTTTTACCCTCAAAGTGATGGGTAACTTTGAATGCTTAACTTAGTAACTATGTTCTTTGTCTTTTCTATATTGTACCCTAATTATATTAAAATTCCTTTACATTAAAAGTTTTATATGTTTGTCTTAATGCGGCGGATGGCAAAACCCATTCAGAAAGGGCAGGTTTGGGGGTTCTGGGGTGCTCCTCTCCCTACCCTGTAACAGTCTCAGGTTGCCTCAAGACAAAATGTGAAATTTTAGTATGACATACATAGGCCTCTCTGATTTATCCCTTCCTGATATTTTCTAAACTTTTCTTTAGCTGGATTATCCCTGGTGTGGTGTCTTACATTGTTTACTACGATTTTACACCCTATGCATATGTGATAATCCAGTGAAACCGAATTGCTGTTGTTACATGAAAACATCCTGTTCTTTCTTACTACATTCCCATGGCTTGTGCTATTTCCTCTGCCCTTTCTTCCCTTGGTTGTATCTGAAGTCTGATTACCTTCCTAGTTCTTCCTACAAGAATTTCCTCTTCTAGGAAGCTTTTCCTGACTCATTTTTTCAGTGTCCTTTAAATCTGCATTAGAGTTGTTCCACAGTATTTACAGGCATTCTAATATCTACCTCCCTAAGAGAAAGTTCCCCTTTGTGGTGCAGGTTTTAATGTCCCTATTTGTTTTTCTCAGACTTTACCTTTTATCGTTGTATCTTTCACATCTACTCAAGGCATAGCAGTATATGGTAGATGTGAAGTAAAAATTCAACAATAACAAAAATTTGTTGCTTCATTATATTTAAACTCTTCACTTATGCAGAGATTACATTTTTTAGAATGTCAGTTTTCATGATGTTGCTAAGAATCTTGAAGTAGGTAGAAAAAGACTTCCAAGTAGCTTGAAGTTACACACACACACACACACACACACTCTCTCTCTCTCTCTCTCACTTTCTAGGAAAGGCTAGGGGGCCCTTCATCATATCCCTTCAGTTTTTATTTACATAGAATCCTAAACAACTTCTTAGTATCAAAACTTAGCAACACATTAGAAGAAGGTATGTATTGATAGCCTGAAAACAAAGTACTTCACAGTAACAGAAAAAAGAACTCAATAAAAAGTATATAAGAACATTTAAAAATTATCACAGCAGTTTGTAGTCATTTAATGTAGAAACAAGGTAGACATTTACCTTGATAGCATGGTGTTATAACTGACGTTCCAAATTCTATCTGTCATCATGAAGAGATTAATTTCTCTTCTATATGCTGTGTTTGAAATATAATATCATTGCTTAAAGGTATGAGTGTGGTGAAGATTACAGTATGTTGAGTAACTCAACCCCCTGCAGTGCTAGATAAATGAGTTCTTACTGAGTTTCCTTCTAAAAGCTGCAGGGTATTAGTGTTTGCTTCTAATCATTAATTTCCCTCTGGTTATATTCACATTGCTAATAATGTTGTATAGTGATCTGCTGTTAGGGCATTTTTCTATTAATTTCTGATTTCCCATGACACATTTAGAAAATAATAAAATGTCTCTTTTCTCTTGGCGTTATTACTTTTTCTTTTGTTCTTTTAATCATGAAACTGCTTATGAATTTTCGATGGAATGCTCAGTATATCATTAATTTTGATACTATTTTGTTTTAACTTCCTCTGACAGTTTTCTCAACTTTTCTTTAGCTGGGTTGTTGGGGAGGCAAAGGGGGAGATTAACTGTTCATTTTTGTAGATTAAGATATTGAGGTGTGACAGATACCATGTGTAGTAATACCACTGCAAGTCCCTATGCTGGGCTTGGAACTTTTATTCGTCTTCTTGGTGTGAATCACTTGAGACATGTTTCTTATGTTTCTCAGTGTGGTTAAATGCCTCCAGGGGAGGTTGGGCTGGTGGTGCCAAAGGGTGGAGGGGTTGACTAATCTGTAAAGTAGCCTTTTATCTGAGAATTTAGTTTCTCATTAGTATTTCTGACCGAGAGGGTAAATGGTTGGAAATATGGATTTTGTTTTTAATTAGTCTCTCTAGGGATGACAGGCTTATTTTTGAAGAATGGAATTTTAAGGAAGCCTGACAACTTCAGTTTCCATGTGACTGAAAAATTTTGGCAGATTAAAAAGGTTTCACAACCAGGAGCTAGAGCCAGACTTTCCAGTGGCTAAGCCGCTCTTTGGGAGTTAAACTCATGGGTAACCTGTATTCGGTACTTGGAGCATAGCAGTTCCCTTTAGGGAGCAGCTTATGAAAGTTTGATGTTTCTTCCTCCTTATTGACTCCAAAGGCTCTCAGGGGATTCATTGTTCCAAGATGTACATTCTTGAAGCTTCACCGTTCCAACCCCTGTTTATGCATTTTAATAAGGCCAGTTGATCACCACTGTAAGCATAAGGTTACATACACTTCATTGTTTCTATAAGAAAGATGCTTTCCACTTCTCTGTTACCATCATAAAATTATAATGCTACAGTATTAGCACAGTTTTACAGCTTGAAAGGCAATATTGGATGTTTTTCTGCCATGATCCTGTATAAAAATATAGAAGTAGGTAGAAGTGAGCAGACTTCGAAAACCTCCCAGGTGAGCTTCCTGTACACTTTACTGTCATGTTCTGACAGGCGCTCATGAAGCTCCTACTGTAATCTTCCCAGGATGAAATGAGCAACCAGTTCTGTTCTGTATCTGCAGTTCTAGTAGTTAGAGGTTTTTCAGCTGGAATTTGCTTGTCTGTAACTTACCCCTATTCTTATTCTACTCTCTTGGAAGGCTGCGTTTGTAACTATTTGTACAATACTTGTCTAAAAATATCTGGATAGCTCCCAGTCCTCCCTGTAGCCTTCTAATCTCTAGGCTAAATATCCTCTCCACCCCATTTCAGCTGCTCTTTAAGTCTTCTGACTTCCACATTCCTCAATATACTGACTGCTCTACTCTCAGTGCTATATTTCAGATATTATTTGTCTGACTAAATGCCTAGTAGGACTTGTTTTCTCCTGAGGTCTCAGCTTTTTTGTGACCTGAAAGATCTGTGCTTTCTGTGCCTCTGCTTTGAATACCTGGAAAGGTAGTGAGTTCCATGTCTTTGGATTTGTTAGACATCTGCACATACCACAAGGGTGTGATATACAAAAAACTGTGTGTTGGGTGGATGACATCCTTACAAAAAGAAATTTTAATGGCTATTAAAAAAAAACCTTTATGAAAGACCAACTATGAAATATTTGGGTGTGTTAGAGTGTTTGATACTGAGGATAAATATTGGGTGACTAGTCTCATAGAAGGGCATTTTGATGTCTTTGTTCTTTGACCACTTACCAAATAATCTTGTAAGAATACTTTACATCAGTCAAAGACTATGTCTTTTGTCAAAAAGTATTTTTAAGCTTACAAAAATTCCATCAACATATTTTCCCTTCATGTAATTGTGATAGCTTTCATTTTTTCCACATTTGTCCACATGTATTCTTTATAGAGTAATTGTTTGGGTCAATACAACTAGGTTGTTACAAATAAAAAAAACTTATTCAGTATTGTTATTAGCATTATTTTGCTTATTACAACTATTCACTCGTTTCCCTTCCTAGTGTAATATTACCTATGCCTTCTTACATGACCTCAACATTTATCAATGACATTTTGGTAAATGGAATATTGCTTACTCCTCCTCCTCAAACATTTGTTAAAGTGAAAATAACCTTACTATATATTTGGAGCTTTGTAGCTGCTAGATTTTGCCAAATTATGGTATTCAGAGTTTCTATAGTGTCTATTTTAAGACAAGTAATTCTTTTTGATTATATTAACAACTTTCCACTCTAATGTATAGAATCTTATTTTCCATGAGTTAATTTTTGAAATATGTGGCTTTTATGAGATATTTAGTTCAATAATACATTGTATATAAGGACATTCAATAAGAGGGTTCTTGTGTTACAAGGAAAAGATGCTAAAAAACCAAAATCTTTCAAATAAATTGTGGTCTGTAACAGTTCCATCCTTGGGGAAGGGAGGCTCATTGAAACTTCCATGACTATTAATCTTGAGACAGAGCATGCATGGTCTTTTTGGACTAAAGCCTTTAGCCCTCTAATCAAGTCAAGTCTTCAAAAGTAGGATCAATTTGCATCCCTCTTTGGCCCACTAATCAAAATGAAGATGGTAGGAGTACGTGGAAGGTATGTTGGGTCCTTTGACCAGTAAGTATAAAGTATTAGTCATGAATATTTTCCAGTTGATTTTATCAGTGTCTCCAACAAAGTCACTCACCAGAAATATACAATAAGAAGTTGAATTCGTTTTGCTCCCTTAGCCTGTTTGGAGAAGGGGTAAAAAGGCTTCCAGCTGGAACTGTCAGCTTTTTTTCTGCACCAGACTCCAAAAGACCATTAGCCTTTTGTGAGAATAATTTGATATATACCTTTCTTTTGCTATCATTAAGCATACTATAGCCTGGGTTTTATAGGCCTGAGGCTAGAAAGCTGACTGCTTGGACACAGTTCCTGGGTGGGGAGAGGGATCTCAGTCCTGGTTGATGGATGACATGAGGCTGCTGAGTCAACCTCTTCTCTGTTTACTTTTCTGCTTTATAAAATTGAAAGTTTCTCTTTTTTGCCTTTAAAATATATTTGCAGCAAATAAAGAAAAGTTAAGTAATTGTTTCTTGAGTGAGTTATCACCTATCTGGATACTCTAGTTAGCACTGGTATAGTTACTTTTCAGAGAATGGGACTAAGTGTCCTAAATGGGGTCACTATATCTGGATTGTCAATGTAAAATGAAAGTTGTTAAATCTGGTTTAATTTGTATAAGTTATTTCAGTTTCTTTTGAAGAAAGGTAATGTAGTTGTTTATGTTGTGCGTGTAAATTGTATTCTAGTGTTAGAGAACTTATGGGACATGGAAGGTTTATTTACTCACTTAAACCTTAAACTCCCTTTGGGGAGTCTAGTTGATTCCTATCTGATCATCCACAGTCATCCATTTTCCAAATTTTTAAATTGCATCAGGGTTATTTCATCTCTTCAGAGCTCTCACTTTTAATTTAATTTTGCTATGTTTAAAAATAGTAGATGAATTCTGCTCATCCTGGAAAAGCATTTGGGTTCAGGTTTACATAAATTTAATTCCAGTTTTTGTATCCCAGACGTGTTTCAACTATGCCCTTAAAATATCACTAGCTCATTAACACTCCGTTTCTCATATTTGAGTGCCCTATAAACCTATAGAATTCAGTAACCTGAGATACATTCTGAATTTAATCTACTCTTGGGCGTATGACCATAAAACCCCTTAAAAGGAATACTCTGTTTATGGATCTAAAAGTGGTGTACTTGAGGTAACAGTGTGACTAAAGTATGATGTGAGAAGGTTTTGAAAATTATAAAACTCTTATCTAATAAGCATAAGTCTATGACTCACTGTAGTTCTCTTGCTTTCTATTCCCATGAGCCATAGAAAGAACCCACTGTGAGGGGTTGGAAATATTCTTTCTTGTGACTGTGGGATGACAGTGGTTGATTTTTTCCAGCCACCATATGTGGTGATTAGCCTCTTCGGAATGACATTGGGGTACTCTCTTAACAAACAGCAACAGCCTTTCAAATAAATTATAATAAATAAGGCATGTAAGAGCCCTTCCTCCCCTCCCCAACCAGATGTAATGTTTTTAAATAGTAGAATACATTTATTTATTTATTTTTAAAAAAGATTTATTTATTTATGCATACAAGAACTGGGGTATAGGCCAGAGGCACGACAGGCGTGTGTGTGTGTGAGAGGATTCACCAGAGACAGAATGGGGAGCAGAACAACCAGATTGACTGAAACACACTACTGAGGGGAGCAGCTGGCAAGACAGGAGAGGTCTGCTGAGACTTGTGGGTCAGCTCCCTGGCCAGGGATCAAACTCATACTTCAGTGACTGTGGTTAGCTTCATAGTGCTGAGTCTTAACCCCTTGAGCCACTAGAGAGGCCCAAGAAGAATAAATTTAAAGTGTGCCCCTACAGGAAAATTTTGGGCATGCCTATGTGTATTAAGAAACCAGTCATGCTATTAAAAATAAACAAGTTCCTTTCCTCTTTTTAGGTGAGAATGGTTTAATTTTATTTTCATGAGTTTTGATACTTCTTAGAGAATTCATTAGCTAATAAAATCTAAATACCTCAGTGGACTATTGATCTATTTGAGCTATTATAGAATATTTTCCCTCTACTCAAAAATATTTAAGTAGATAGTGCATTAAGTGTGGTTGATTTTCCTGAATGTTTAGTAATTGATCTAGCTTTGCACATTAAATTATATTTCAAATATAGCAGAGTAAAATCTGATTTCTGAGGGATTGCTGGAAAGGTAGCTTCTAAACTTGTGCCTTTGAGTTCCTTTTTAACTACCTAAAACAGAAGCTTAGAATTTCTAGGAGTATATATATACCTTCAAATTACTATTTGTGCATTCTTTAGGTAGATACCTAGGAGTTTAACTTCTAGATCATATTATAGATCCTTTTTTAATATTTTGAGAAATTTCCATACTATTTCCCATAGGGACGGACCCAATCTATATTCTCTCCAAGTGTACTAGGGTTCTGTTTTCTGCACATCTTTGCTAACATTTGTTGCTTGTGGTCTTTTTTATATGGACTATTTTCATAAGTGTGAAGTGGTGTCTCATTGTGGTTATGATTTGTACTTCCCTGGTGATAAATTATGGTGAACATTTTTTTCATGTGCCTCTTCTATATAGAATAGCCAAGCTATGCAAACAACTACTTGCCAAAAGACAGATGAGTGGATTAGGAAGCTGTGGATTATATAATGATGTAATATGACTCAACCTAAAAAAAATAAGCTCTTGCCATTTACAACAACATGGATGGAAATGAGGGGGGGGGTGGACTATGCTAAATCAGATAAGTCAGAAGGACAAAGACAGATATAGATGGTTTCATCTATATGTGGGATACAGAGAACAAAACAAAGGGTCAAATTAAATGAAATCATTAACAAACCCTAGAGAAATGACTGTACTTATGAGGTTACCAGAGATGGAAGGGGAGGAAGGAAAGCAGAGTGGGGAACACAGCGAACTATGCTGGGGGACTATGTCTTAGTAGAAAGTGTGGCATGTTAACAATACCTGAAGGGTGTGATCTTATACCTCTAAATCATATGCAATCTTGTGAACAATGTTACCTCAGTTTAAAAAAGAAAAGTAATTCTAGAAGGAACTCGGGGATTGATTGGTAGTGGGTGTTTAGATGATTTGCTCTAAACATGGTGTTTTGTTTTCAGAAACATGGTTTTACCTGGATTTTGTGTTTATCTAGATGTGCCTGATATATAAGCTTCATATGTATCATTGCTAACATTTGGTGCTCTGCTGCCCTTCAGATCAGCTCAGATTTGAGCTAGAACAGGAATGTGTGTATTCCTGACTTGTATGCTCACCTCCTGGGGCTCCCAGAAAAAGTTAGTATGCAGAAAGTTAGTATGAAAAAGTTAGCGCTGCAGAAAAAGTTAGTTTGAGGACCTGAACATCAAAGTTGTCTGGGAGCCTGAGAACTCACGGAGGTCTGACACCTACCCAGTAGTCCTATGTTAAGGACTCTTCACTACAATTTTATAGAAGATATCATGTCAAATTTGGATATGCTACAGGCATTTTCATGAAAAATGTTTTCATTAAATTTTTCCCTTGAGCAGATAACCACTGATTATCTTCTAAAATTAGGTGTTCGATAATGGAGAATGTCACAACAATCAGAGCAGCAAATATTTTTCTTTTATGATTCTTATATTCTATTGGGAGAGATTACAAGAGAGAGCACACATGGGAGAGAATTTCTTTACTTTCATCAAATATCTGCTCCAAAGGCACCTGAGAATGGTCATCCCTGACCAGCTATCTAACACAGCACCTCCTTCCACTTCACTGTCCCTCTAAACTTCATTGTTCTTTATAAAGTTCACCAAAAATATAGCATATTTTGTTTATGGTAAAGTCACAAAATTTTGTAACTAATGAAAATCGTAACATTTACCATTTAAACAAAGAAAGAAAAATGGAAGTCTGTGAAAAATATTTGTAATGCATGTGGAGAAAAAGGATGATATTGGCAACTAGCATAAGGGCCAAGAGTTCTTGAAAGAGAAATCAAATGGCCAGTAATTATAAGACAAGATACTCATCATCACTGGAAGCTGTATTCTTCCTTAATGAAAGAGACAATAATAACACCCACATCATAGTGGCCTTCAAAAGGTTATGTCAGGTATTACAACTAAGCTATGTACTCAACAAATGTTAGTTTATTACTGTGTAGAGATGAATGCATGAGTAGGCAAGGATTGCCGTGAAAGGTTACTTATTGTTACTGCAATTTTGTTTGATTGTGAATACCTGAAAACAAATTGAATGGCTCATCAACAAGGAAAGAATTTGATAAATATTGTATATTTGCTGGAGTTTTATGCAGTTAAATAATTTGTTATATATGGATTTAGAAGGTGATTTATAATATAATGTTCAAGAAAAAAAGTAAATATTATAGTAATACAGAGAGTATAATTTCAGTGGCCTAGAATTATATATTACAAATACTTTGATTTTTTATATGATATTAAAATGTTGTTTCTATATTTAAAAATTACTGTATTGATGTAGACCATTCTAAAAATGAACTCTATAGTTTATTGTGGCCTTCTACTACAATTTCCAATGTTGAGTCTCAAGCTCTTTTTTTTAAGGTGGTCAATCCATTCGTTTTCACACATATATACAAATACACTCATAAGCATTATATAGTATGTGATATTAAATATTGTTTAACATTTATATAATAGACATAATCTGAAATTTGTCTTTTTAGTCTATACTTCTGTTTTTGTGGTCTATCTATTGATGCATAACAAGGTCTTACTCATTCTTTTAAATTGCTATAAAGTATTCCTTAGTAGGAAACATGTAGATTGTTTTCAGAGAATTCTTTATGTAATTGTCATTTTGCAGTCAAATCTTACATCTAGAAAAAAGTTTTCTAAGCCAGTCAATCTTAAAATTGCTGAAAATATTTTAAAGTTGAAATTTCACTTTTAAATAGTTGTTTTATTTTAAAATGTAAACCTTTGATAATTCAAGTCATATAAAAATATCTAATACTGAAAATACTATGAATCTCTGAAAAGGGAAAGTAAATAACATTTTAAATGAGAAAGTAAATTTCTAGTTAAGGTGAGTGTGCAATCAAAACATATTGAAAAGAAAGTAGATGAAGAAAATAGTTTTCCTACAACCACCTTCTCTTTCTGAAAACCACACTGACTGGGCAGAAAACTCCAAGTATTTGAGTAACTTGATAAACAAACAGAAAGTTTTTCTCTGGAATGCTTTGTTCTGTGTTCAGAAGATAATTCAAGTCATAGCCATATGGAAAGGTAACCAAAGTTTTCTTTAGAATAAAGGGGTTGGGAAGCAGCTACTATATGTTAGAGATAATGTTTAATAAGTACACAAAACCATGAGGTGTCTGGTTTTTTACCTTGAAGTGTTTAGATTTATAAATGGTGTGACTACATACAGCAGTCTATTTACATTAATGAAAATTTTAGCTCAAGTTCATTGTAACAAGGTTTACTAGCAAATGTAAACTGAAGTCAGGTCTACAGATATGTGAAGACCCAATTATGATATTCCTCTAGATTTAACTCCAGTTCTTATATATAAGAGGACTTCCAAAGACAGAGTTTAAAAATACGGACAACTATTTGCTAATGACTGCATTGTTTACCCTATAAAATAGCCTAGTCCTAAAAAAATGCAAAAGGAAATTCAAAGAAGGGCATTTCTTTCGAAGGAAGGAGAGACAAAAGTCTCTTCTTACTCTGTTACTGATGTCTAAAGTATGTACTATCTCCAAAAACGTAAATAAGAAAAGAAATTTGATCTTCTAAGAAGAGTAACATCACATACTAGGGGTTATATCGGAGTTGTACTGTTTCACCCTATTTTCACAAACAATCCCCTAAAAGTTTTAGTACACTTCCAAGAAAAGTCTAAGAGATAAGCACTCCTTTGAGATCCCTGGCTCTAACCCAAGAAATTCTTCTGTCCATAGGAAGCCCTCACAGACTTTAGTAGGCCGTTTTGAACTCATCTGAATTTTAACCTGCCAGTAGTACAGTGGGGTGGTTGGCCAAGCAGATAGAATGGCTCCTTTGTCCATTTATCCATCCATCCATCCATCCATCCATCCATCCATCCATCCATCCATCCATCCATCCATCCATCCATCCAACACATATCTAGTACTTATCTATCACATGGCAGAAATCTCAAGACTCATAAGGATTTTCAGGACTCGCAAGGGCTCTCCAAGTTGAAAGAACATGGATATACTAAAGGGAAGTCCATATCATCACACATTTAAACAGACAGCTAAGCATACCATGGACACAACATTTGCCTAATTTGACCACTTAATTGTACATTTAAAGTGTACTGTTTTGTTATTTTTCAATTTAATAAAATATGCATTATACAGAATATACAATTTTCTCAAAATATGCAACATTTTTGTGCTTTTCAATGGAGGGATAGTTTCAGAATTCTCCTCTGCAGTCACACTAGAAAGGGGACATGTGAGACCAAGAGATAATTTATGATTAAGAGCATTCAAGACAGGAGCCACCAGATTCTTATTTTTTATTTTTTTTAATTCAGAATCATGATAGCAAAAGTTATTTTAGCTTAAACTAACAGAATGCCTTCAGGAATTAAAATGTAGAGATATTTTTTGTCAACTTCCTGCTTTTTTTTTTTTAAGAAAATTTTATTTGAGAAATTTTAGGCCTGTAAAAAATTGAGAGAAGTTAAGCAAGATCCCATGTTCTCCCTGTCCTTATATATACATGTCCCCTCCAATTATCAATGTTCTTTACCAAACTGGTATTTTTTTTAAAAAAAATTAAGGATAAACCTACTTTGACATTTCACAATTACATGAAGTCCTTAGTTTACCCTGGGTTTCACTTAGTATTGAGGTTATGTGGTTTTGGAAAATGTGTAACAATGTATATCCATCATACTATCATATAAAGCATTTTTATTTTACCTAAAAATCCTCCATATTCCTCTTATTTACCCCTTCCGCCCATTCCCACACCACTGGCAACCAGTGAACATTTAATGTTTTCATAGTTTTGCGTTTCCCAGTATGTCATATATTTGGAATCAAACAGTATGTAGCCATTTTATTCACTTAGTAATAGGCATTCAGGCTCCAAGAGTTTTGTTTTAATTATACTTTTTAAAATTGAGGTAACAGTTTACAACACTGTATAACTCAGAGTTGTTAGGTTCAGAGTTATTAGATTCAAGCTTGTTTAGATATATGTTACATCTACACCTACAACCAAGGCATCCATCATCCTTCCCCAGAGCCACTGGGACACCTACTCATCTTGTTTCTGCCACTGCTGCTTCCCCTCTGGTTCCCTCAATTCTAAAATCAGATGTCTAGGGTTTGTTTTGTTGTTCCTTTGTTTTGTTTATATTCCACATGAGACTAATCCTCCTGTATTGTCTTTTTCCTTCAATTATTTTAATTAGTATAAGCCCTTTCAGTTCAGTCCACATCACAAATGGCAATAGTTTATTATTTTAAGTGTAGCTGAGTAGTATTCTGTTGCATGTATGTATCTATTACACATACACTCATATAGGTTGTTGGAAAAGTCCTGTTTTTCAAAAGAAAATGCATCATGGTTTTTCTGACAACCCAGTATATCACATCTTAATTGATTCATCTGTCCTAAGGCACCTACATTGTTGCCATAACTTGTATATTGCAAATAGTGCTGCAGTGACCATAGGGGTATACATATATCCTATTGCATTTGTGCTTTTATATTCTTTGGGTAGATACCTAGAAGTGAAATTGATGGATTACATTGTAGATCTATTTTTAATATTTTGAGAAACCTTCATTCTGTTTTCCATAAGGGCTGGACCAGTTTACATACCAATCAACAGTGTGCAAGAGTTCCTTTTTCTCCACATTTTCAGCAGCATTTTTTATTTATGATCGTTTTAATATGTAGGCCATTCTCACAGGTGTGACATGGTATCCCACAGCAGTTTTGATTAAAGCAAACCTGATGATAAGTGATGATGAGCATGTTTTCATGTGCTTATTGGCCATTTGTATGTTTTCTTTGGAGAAGTGTCTATTTAGCATCTTTGCCCATTTTTGGGGGATTGAGTCTTTTTTTTTTTTTTCTTCATTTAGTTGCATGAGTTCTTTATATATCTAGTATATTAGCCCCTTTTCAGATGTATGATGTGCAAGTATTTTCTCCTACTCAGTAGGTTGTCTTTTTATTTTAATGGTAGTTTCTTTTGTGAAGAAGCTTCTAGTTTGATATACTCCTACTTGTTTATTTTTGGTTTTGTTTCCCATGTTGAAGTCATATCCCATAAGATTTAACAGAAGTCAATGTTGCAGAGTGTTTTCCTTTTTTTATATATAGTTTCAGGCCTTACTGCTAAGTCTTTAATTCACTTTGAGTTAGTAACTTTTGTATATGGTATGAAATAGTTTTGTTCTTTAGTATATGGCTGTTTAATTTCCCTAGCACCATATTTTTGAATATATTCCTTTCTCCATTATGTGCTCCCATCTTTTTTCCACTACATAAATTGTCCTTGTAAATGTGTTTATTTCTGGGGTCACAATTCTATTCCACATGCTGCTATGACTATTTTTTATTCCAATATTAATTTCTTTTGATTACTATAGCTTTGTAGTATAGTTGGAAGTTTGGGATGATGATAGTTTTCTTTTTCTTCTTCTTTTGTCATGATAGTTTTGGTTCTTTAAGGTCTTTTGTGCGGTTCCATATAAATTTCAGTAAAGTTTGTTCTATATTTTTTGAGGAATACCATTGAAACTTTGATAGGGACTGTACTGAATCTGTCTGTATATTGTTCTGGAGAAAATGGCCATGTTAAAAATAGTAATTCTTTCACTTCATCAATGGGAAATATATATCCATTTCTTGTGTGTCTTCCATTTCTTTTAACAACATTGTATAATTTTCATAGTATGTGGTAGATCTACTATAGTCTAGGTACCTGATAGCTGGAGATATAATGCTAAGTCAAATAAAAATAGTTCTTCACAAGATTACATACTAGTGGGTAAAGAATCATTAAAGCAAACTATTGTAGAAAAGTACATGAATAATGGGGATTTGTAGAAATTGTAAAAGCTAAAAATTATAGAGCTATTTTCAGTTCTTTAAGGAATCTTAAACCTTCAGTGGTCAGGGTGTGTTGGTGAGCCAGGAAACTAACCCATGCCATGTGAAGGGATTGTATTTAGTAGCTCTTCAAACTTGGATATGAGATGTAACACTAATTTATTAATATAATTTTCAAAATAGGATTCAAAGCAATTGCTCTTCTCTAGTAATTTAAATGTTCTGTTATTTCTTAATAAAACATAAGACTGGGAATTATTGCCCCATAACTTTAATATTGGTTGCCATGTTCCCCCAGCACTCTATACAAATAATGTGTTTCCATATTATGGTAATTTTATTGCATGCATATTCTTAGCTTAGTCAAGAACTGTTTGAAAGAGTTTTATACAATTATGTGTTTTTACAGTGATAAACTTTTAGGTGGTTGGTTCATGTTAAACTGATTTGAGCTGTAAAATCTAAGTCCATTGTTTTGATTCTATTGTTCAGAATGTACATATGCATTCATTTAAATTTATCTCAAACTATAGGTCTTAGTTTAATTAGAAAACTGAATATGAATATAAATGTTTATGAATATAAATGTAACATTGTCTCATGGTCTTACATATTCCATATATACATATACTAACATTGTCTGTTATTTATATTGGAAAAAAGTTAACACCATCACTGTATAGTCATTTCAAGCATTTTTACATATATTGAGTCATTTCTTAACACATTAGCATGGGGTAACTACAGTGAGAATACTGAGGTTCAGAGAGATTAAATAACTAGCATCCCTTCCCTCACACCAAGTCACAAGAAAGGTTGAACAAGGAAATTCAGCTCCAGAGTTTGTGCTGTTAACCAGTGCTGCCTCATTTATCTTTGTGTGGAATGCATGTATGTTAGTAGAAGACACTAGAGGGGACAAGAACGTCAGTTAAGATAAGGGGGTTCAGCATATATTAAAAGTGGAAGTGATGGTGATTTATAATTAAAAAAAATGATTAGGGTAGAACTCATGTACAGGGAATTGAGCAGATTTTGAAGCATGTGAGAGAAATAGCTATACAGTTTTTTGGGGAAAAAATGTTCCAGGCAGGGCTAGGGCCACAAGGCAAAAGTTTGCTGGCATATTTGAGAAATACCAGGGAAGTTCTGTGTCGAGAGTTTTGATGCTTAAGGATGCATGGTCAGCGGGTTTATTCTCTAAGTGAAATGGAGACTTTTATGAAGTGAGATGATGGAGCATACTGTGAAACTGTGGGTCAGGTTGTGTTGGAATACAGAGTAGGTTTCGGGAGACCAATTAGGAGACTTGTAATTTGGAATAAAGATGATAGTGGCTTGGACCACGGTGGGAGGGATAGAAGTAGAGGTGAGGAAAGAAATGCTTATATTCTGGGTATTTTTTAAAGTAGAGACAATTGCAGAGATGGGAAGGAGGAGTTAAAGGTGACTCAAATTTCTGGCCACAGATACTGAAAAGGTAGAATTGTTGCTGGTTGAAATAATATGACTGCTAGGATACACTTTGTGGGGGAGGATATGAGGAATTGAGTTTTGTTAGTGTTGTGCTTCACTTGAGAAATTGAGTTTTGGCAATGTTGTGTTTCATGCAAGAAATATGTGATAAGTAGCGATATTTGGGAGAGACTGGTATTTGATGACTGACGGAAGTGAAAGCATAGAAAGGCATAGAGAGGAAGACCAAAGCTGTGAGATTATTTTGTCTGTGATTTATGTGTATATTGTGCCATAAATAATTAACTAGAAATGTGTGTCATAGTAAAAGTAATATCTAGACAATTAAGCTTCCTTTGGAAGTAATATCCCATAAAAATTCTAAAAGGGATTGCTCATAAATGAAATCCTGAAGACTTCCATGCGTGCGCGCGTGTGTGTATGTATATCTCTATATTTGTTAAAAATTACCATAAAAGAATCAGGCAATATTATTGTGTAAATGGAGAACAGAGATGGCCTTTTTTTCTGAGGAGAAAATGGGTAACAGGCCTTTTGTGTGGTTTAGACTTTATGTACAAGTACTATAGTAATAATAGATAATGTCTTTTAGCAGTTTATGGAAAGAATTAGTTTCTTCTCTAGCAAAAAAGCTATCCTTATAGAAGTTGACAAAAGTCATTATATTATTATGATTTTTGGCTCAAGAAAATAATGATATCTTGGAAAAAGTGAATGAGTATGGCAATGAAAGATGTCTATAATACAACAGAAAAATTATTTAGACAAAAGATATAGTGTTTCTTTAACTGGATTCTCATGGACTATTGGTTTTAAATATACTTACCGAAAACAGTGTCTGGGAGAAAAGAACTTTGGACTTCTGAATCATAGTTTTTCCAATGTGGGTTCAATTTAACTTAGCAGACTTTTATTGAGCATCTACTTTGGAGCCAGAAAGCCTGAATCTGATTCTTAATTCTGTTTTGCTACCTCTCTGCACATCTATTTCCTCATCTGTAAAATGGAGATCATAATAGTAGGCCCTCTACTCTGATTATTTTTAGGATGGATTAAATTCTAATGTATGTAAAGTATTTGGAATCATGCTTGTCACTTTTACACAGAAAATCATCTGAATTAGAGACTGGAGATTTTAAAGGTACACTGTTCTCATGGAAGAGACAGATAAGTACTCCAAAAATTTCAGTATTTTCTGATAATGCGTTTTTCGAATGGTTTCTATGGGTATATAGATTTGGAAAAATAACCATCTTAGGTAAGTAGACTTCTAGAGTACAATTCAAGAAGGATTTTCTGCAGGAAAGAAGAAAACAATTCCTTCCCAAAGCACACAAAATATAGATGATGATTATGAGGGGGGGCGATCATCATCTAAGTTCTGATAGTACTTTCATTTGTACTCTTAGTTATAGAGTCTATTTAAAATAGCAAATGACTGTTCCTTAGCTTAGTGCTTCATACTGTTGGGCAGAGTATTGACATCTGGCTTGCATTAGAAAGTATCATGGAGAATGAGCAGTATTTTTATGTCTTAGTGCTTTTACCTCCTGTTCTAATGAATTAAGATGTAAATATTAGATTATTAAGTATAAAAAAGAGAGACTTTTTAATTAAAAAATTTTTTTATTCTATTTTTTCCCTTTAATTTATATATATTTGACATCAATTGTAATCACCATGTATTCCCCATCACCATATCACCAGTGCACCATCACCTCAGTCCCCCGTCAACCCTCAACCCTCCCCCTCTCCCCTCCCCACCAAGTGTCCCCAATTTGTCCTTGTCTTTTCATTTTTGGTTTTTGTGTCTTTATTGTTATTATTATTATTGTTCTTATTCCTTTCCTTGATCCTTATTTGGTTCCCTTATAGTCCTCCTAGGGGAGGAACCATCTGGTATTTTTCTTTTGCCTCTGACTTACTTCGCTGAGCATAATCCCTTCCATAATCCATGTTCCTAAGAATGCGTCTAGTTTTTCTTTTTTGATTGCTGAATAGTATTCCATTGTGTATATGTACCACAGCTTCCTGATCTACTCATCTGTTTTTGGTCATTTAGGTTGTTTCCAGGTCTTACCTATTGTAAAGAGTGCTGCTATAAACATAGGGGTGCAGGTATTAAAAAAGAAAGATATTAAGACCACCTTGTAGGAGTCATGTTTTAAGCAAATCTTAAATCTATAGTGATCTTTAATTCTCTAAGCTGTGAGAACTATGAACTGTTAAATAATATAAAATTTATGGAATTGTGGATGTGCAGAAATATGACTTAATCTATAAGTGAACTCAACTTAATTCTGGAAACTCCTTTTCTGCTGGTAGTGAGAAAATATGCAAATTGTTACATTATGCTGATATTTCCTTAGTATTTTGGGTAAATATTCAGTTAAATATTCAAAATGTAATGTATTCTGTAAAACTGATAGTCATTTTTAGGGCCGCTTTCCCATTCTGCAGCTCTTCCTCTCCCCTTACTCCATATCACCCCACCAGTCTCCAGGTGGAGTCTCAGTGTGGGATTAGTATTGGAGAAAGAAGGTATCTACCTAGTCCTTGGGCCTCTGTGCAGTAAAGGCCTTCCTGGCCTTTTCTGTGGGTGTCATACTGCTTGGGCTTTGCCCTATGTTTATGTTATACCGTATTGCTATGTCAAAAACTGGATTATCTTTTGGTTGATGCCTACCTCTACCCCTATTACTGCAATAAAAGCTCTCCCACACCTCTCTTGAAGGAGTCAAGGGAATTTTTTGAATCTCTTTGACATTCATTGTAACCAGGAAGACAGGGATGCTTAAAATAGTCAAACTCATTCTGATCCAGTAAACGTTGCCACCATTGCTGCTCTGTGGTATCTATAGAAAACTGGCTTGGAAGATCCATCAGAATGATTCTCCCAGCAACAAACTCTTAATGTGTGTGGATAATGCAGCCCTCCCCCCCAACAGTGTATCAAAAATTTTGTCATGTAACCACCATATCTTCTGTTCATCCACCTCTAGACACACATTTGCACATACATATCTTAGACCCAGACAGTGTCTGACCCTTAGTTAGACACGTTAAACACTTTGGTCTTTACTTTTTCCTACCAGCCAATCAAACTTTTGTCTCTTTTCCTAGAGCCAAGCAATATATGGAAATAGCAGATGAGAACATTGTGCTATTGCCATATATTATGTTTGAAGTCAAATAGTTTTGGAGCATCAAAACACACTATTCTTTGTTCAGCTTTCGCAAGAGAAAATGTGGGTTTCAATTCAATTGTTTCTGCTGATCCCTTTTAAAAATTTCTACTTGGGAATTTGCGATTGAACAGTATCAACTTTGCTGTATCTGCTAGCTCCCGCAAATTGAGTTGTCTCAGCTCTACTAGGTAGATCAACAAAATCACTAAGAGTTAGTAACACATAATACTTCAAAAATACTATCCTGTTAAATTTTAGTTCTTGGATTTGAGTTCTTATACCACACGAGAGAAAAATTCAGTCCTACAGCTCTAACTTAGTGATAATGAGACAGATTGATGATACTTAAGCATATTTATAATCGGAATTGTTAGTTTGTCAAAGATGTGGTAGGTGAGCTAATGTTAAATCTAGAGGGGAAACTTTTGGTCAAAGTTTAAATTCTGACTCCTCTCTGATTCACTTCAAGGTCTTTGCAATTTATTTAAACCTTCCGGAATCTTATCTCCAAAGCAGGCAGAATGACTCACTGATGACAATAAAGCACATTATCTGTGCTTTTGGAGACTTTTGGAAGATGTCAATAGCTGAGCAAATTCTATTATCAGAGACATAAAATGAATGGAAATGGTTCTTGAAGTGACCCCTGCTCAGTTCCTGAAATATCAGCTCCTTAGATAATCACCATTGTGAATTGCTTCTGATGACTGTGTTAGTCCCAGGCCCTGGTATGATGAGGACCACTTGAGCACTGGCTGTGGCCGGGTGGTTTTGATGCTTCCTGCTGCTTAACATTCGGAATGTCCATGACTTTTCCTACATTTCTATTAAAAACCTCAGTGTCTTATAAATGAGAGTTCCAAATATTATTGCCTAGTAATTATAAGGCCTGTTTTGTTTCAGTTTTTTGAAGAATAAAGAGATAATATATGTGAATGTTGGAAACTTCAACTCTGTGCAAGTGTTGGATGGTTGTTATTATTAGTTTCTAACTCTCCTACTCTACTCTTGTTTCCCTTTATGTCATCTGTTTCAATGCTTTGGGATAGTCATGCCTGGAAAACTTGGTATTTTCAAGAAAGCATGTTTTTCCTTCGGAGTCAGAGCTCCTTAAATGGCTAGTGTGATTTCCTACCTCAGCATCTTTCATCGTTTTATCCATGTCCTAGGGTTTCTTTGGTTCTTTTTGGGTCTGTAACTCTTCTTGTGTTTTTTTAAACATAGACTGTGTTTCCAAATGAACTGCTGGTTTATACTGGACCACATTAACTACTGCCTGGTTCTACTTATTTTTGACTCTCATTTTCTTTGTACTTATCATTTATAAATTGGTCTGAAAAAAGATTAATTTACATTCAATATTTGAATTAAATGCCAAGTATGTGTATAAGGCAGTGGTATCACTGGGGGAGGGGTGCCCTGTACTGGTCGGTCATGGTGCCGTTAATCAAGGCTGGGGATACAGGAAATTGAATGAGAAGGAGGGGAGAGTTGGGATGCAGTAGAGAGAGTGATGAGAGATTGTTATTTACTATGGATATAAGGAGAGTTTGAATACTCAGGTTTGATACTTGGAAGTGCTCCAACTCCAACTGGCAGATCTGGGAGTCATTAGTATACAGTGATTGAAGTCAAGGGAGTGAATGACAGAAGATAAAGATGAATTCCCTGGTGAGTTACCATCAGATCTGACTTAATTGTTCTTCTTCAAACAGATATCCATGGGATGGCAATACAGATTCCTCAAAATTGCTAAAGTGATGTTGAGATATTTCTAAGTATCATTTATAGACTTTATGGAATCCACAATATTGGAAGCTAAAAATAAATGGAGACTAGAATTCTCAGCAGGGCACTATTTTTATTTTTTTTCAGATAATCTTTTGTTTTGGGGATCTGCCCAATGCTGTAGAAGATGTTTAGCATCATTTTTAGTGTCTACTCATTAGATGCAAAGTTTCTATTCCTTGCCCTACCCTGTCAACCCCAGTTGGGCAACCAGCAAAATATCCAGATATTGCTGAATGTCTGTGGGTTAGATAATGCCACCTGAACAAATTTTTCTCAAAGTTTTTATGAAGCATTTTTAGAACTATATTAGCTTTTCAGTTTAAGGATAGTTGAAGAAATGCATTCTCTTAGGTCAGCTGAAAAATACATTGTCTTCTGCAATTATTCCACTCCTTCTCCATTTAGGAAGCCACTCACTCATCATGGAGGATCCATTCATGTTAGTTTTTTTTTAATATTAATACTGCACATAAAAGCATATATAGTTGTTAGTTTCAAATTAAATCTTGTTTTTTCTCTGTATTGTATATAATGAAAGGGGATGAATGGGAGGTGCTATATTTTAAATATGAAATAGTTTATAGTTATGACTTAGCCTTGTCAAAGGAATTATCATTAGTTCTTTAAGTGTCTACAATTTATGGCAGACCATCCAATATTAAGACATTTTGCTTAATATTTTTAGACTTACAGCCATTGATAGTTCATAAAGAAAAACAATGTAAGAAGTTGATAAATTACCTTCTATGGTAGCTGAGTAAGTTCATAGCTTGAAATGCTCCTCTTGGAATGATGCAAGTTTACAGAAATATTAAGCAGTGTTGACTGTGAGCACTTGCTTGTATATTTGTGTCTCTGTTATGATGCCATTAATTATTCCATTAGAGGGCATATTCTGTGGGCTTAGGATTTTGGTTCGCTTTTCTTCATGTCCCAAACTTCTTCCATGTCTCAGCTCGTGTGGTGCAGTGTGTACCTAGGACCAATGTCAGGGAGTATAGAGCATCTTGTTTCAGTTTAGTGTTGCTTCTTCACTGACCATGGCCTAGTACTCTTGATACTCCAGATGGATGAGAGTTGAAGTTAAATAAGAGTTTCGACCATGGCGGCATCACTTTTTTTTTTCCCCCAGTGATGAATCTTCCAGCATTTATTTCCTAAACTCAAGGTTGTGGCTATTATACATTTTAGATCCCTCATAGAATTGTGACTATAGATTTCTTTTTTTTTTTTAAAGATTTATTTATTTATGCATACAAGCACTGGGGTACAGGCCAGAGGTGTGGGGGGGTGGTGAGAGGATTCACCATAGAGAGTGGGATGCAGAACAGGCAGATCAACTGAAGTACACTGCTGAGGGGAGCAGCGGGCACAGCAGGAGAGGTCTGCCGCGCCATGTGGGTCCCCTCCCTGGCCGGCAGCGGGGATCGAACTTGTGCTGCAGTGGCTGCGGTCTGCTTCATAGTGCGTTGCTTAACCCACTGCGCCACCAGGGAGGCCCCGTGACTATAGATTTCTAACTGCACTCTTAATTTCATTCTTATGGGGAGGAGAAAAGAAATGGATTTCTAACCTTTGAAACTTATATTCATTCCACACTCAGAGGCCCATGCACATCTTTGCAAAATCTGATCAGAGGTCTAACTTGGTAAGAATGGAAGAAAAGAGGGAGAGAAACAGGGAATATTACAGTCAAGGGGCTTCATCTATGTTTTGCCCTGAGGACAAGAAGAGTGGTACCTGGACAGCTCAGGTAGGGGTAGGATCTTTTATATCTACTTTTGCTATCCTTTGATTTGACTAAGAGCATATTGGAATTAGGACTTGTAGTCTATCATTTAAGACAAAATTGTGTTGGGGTCACCTAGTTTTTTATAGTACAGGGAAGATGGTGTATATAAAATATGGCAACTATAAGTCTCATTCCACAGTGTTTACACAGTTCAGCAGATAGCATTTGCTTATCCAATGAGTTACTGGCACACTATGTGTACTTGGGTAAATTATTTAACCTCTGTGGTCTTGACTCCTTACTGTCCACTCAGAATTCAACTTAGTAGTTATAACAGCAATATTTATGGTTTAAGTCGTGAATGTATAAATTGGGTTTTTTTGCTTAAGAATATGAGATAATTACTTAAGGGTTGCTCTGACTGTTCAGGGAGGTTAGGATTCTTGTTTTGGCTTCACCACTAACTGTAGTTATTTGTTTAAATTACTTAGTTTTGTTGACCCTACTTGACCCAGGCTGCTGAAGTCAGTGATCTTTCATTCTCTAAGCTCTGAAATTGTATTTTTTCCTTTTTATTGTTAAAAAGCTTAAGTAATTTTTTTTTGTTAAAAATACATATATTGGGGTCTCCCTGGTGGCGCAGCGGGTTGAGCGCCACACTGAGAAGCATCCACAGCACAGCAGCACCTGTTCGATCCCCGGCCAGAGAGGGGACCCACATGGCTCAGCAGACCTCTCCTGCCTCTCCTGCTATTCTCCTCAGCAGTGTATTTCAGTCCATCTGCCTGTTCTGCTCCCCACTTTGTCTCTGGTGAATCTGCTCACCAACTGGGACTCTGGCCTTGTATATCCCAGCTCTTGTATGCATAAATTAATAAATAAATCTTAAAGAAAAAAAAAAGCATTAAAAAAAAGAGAGAGGCCAAAACTTAAAAAAATACACATATTAACTAATTTGAATTTGACTCCCCACTATGTCTAAGTAACCATGGCAACTGTGAAGTCTGTCATAAATAATGTTTCATTTAAAATAGTATTCATATTATATATTAAAGTGCCTTATTCAAGACTGAAGGATAGTATAACTTACTTTAAATGTCTTCAGAACACTCAGCCTAACACAGGAATATGTGAGAAAGACAAAATTCTATTAAAATGGTATTTGTAGCCAAATGGTCTTAATTTCCAAGCAATCTGTTGTTGTCGTGAGGTGAATCATGTATCCTTGCTGTGTTTAGATTTTTTTTTCCTTCTGCCATATGTTTATTATATAAACCAGGAAGATTATGTACAATCAAGAAAGAATACTCCAGGCCTCGATTTTCAAGTATCACTCACTCTATATTCTCATGGGAAACTATTCTTAGTGTTTTAAACACTGTCTTTCTCTTTTATGAATTTCTGTTTACAATGTTGCAACCTCAACAGATGCTTGGTTCCTTCATATAGAATTTTTTTAAGGTTATAATAGGGAGTTGTCATTACACCACAGCTCTAACTCACAAATACACTTTCAACAGAAGCTGCAGACAAATTTTGATTAACTTATTGAACACTGTTGATAAAAAATCAGTGGTAATTTTATCATATTACTTTTTTAAAGCTAATACAAACGCAGTGATTATGATTTGACACAGAGGAAAACACTCCATTTTATGCCACAGTAGTAGCTAAATTCTAGAATGCTTACTTACTACTTGCATTTTGTTAGCTTTATATGCATTACTAAATTTATCATTTTGACAACATTCTTACCTGGGTAATATTACTACTTTCATTTTACAGAAGAAGATCAAGCTCATGATAAGTAACTGGGCCATGTTCATAGAACTAGTGCACAGCAGAGCAGTAGAACTAGGAGTTAATCTGAGCCACCCAAGTCCAAAGCTTGAGCTGAAGTTGCATTTTTAAGTAACCAAAACTACCGTCCAACAACACTGGGGCATTCTTTCTGTATCAAATGAAGTGGTAAATTGAATGGCTTCTGGAGAAGTTGAAATCCAATGTTATTGTTAACATCATTAAAGTTTTTTTCTCCATAGCATTTACTGAATAAGGCTGTGGCATGCATTGAACGTGATTATAAAAGAATTAGGAATGTCCCTTAATTCTCCACTCATAGACATTTTGCTTGTAAATCCACACTTGTGAAGGTTAGATAGGAAAAGAATAAGAGGTACTAAAAGTAGCAGATAAAAAATATAAATATACAATTAAAACCTGTTGCACAGTATAATCCAAAGCCATTTAGATATGTCTGTAAAGTCCCTTAGTGTCTAGGTTTTCCTACTTGTCCTTTTTCTTTCTCTGCCTCACCTCTTCTACCTGTTAGCATTGTGAACATCACCTCACCATTGTTCTCATCATTATCATCCTCACCACTGTTCTCTCCATTCATTTTCTCTTGACATCAGTGCTTTAATTGCAAACAGCAAAAACTTACTCAGGCAATGCTAAGCAAAGGAGCATTCTTTTTGGGATGGTGTTGTATAGTTTTTAATCTGAGTACAACCTGAAGCATCAGGCCTTTTGGAACTGTACCAAGGCACATTGATGCACTTAGAGTGGTTATAGATGGGAGTAAATAAATTCCTCAGTGCAGGGCCAGGGGGGTGGGTCTCAGGATCATTACTTTCAAATGCTGAGCAGTCTAGTGAGTAATGCCATGGATCTTATTTTTATGTGTGCTAGACTGAAAAATGACTGGGAAGTACCACAGAAGAACAGGAGAGAGAGCAGATCCAGAGATGAATGAAGATTATAGGAAGTAGTGGGTGGAAAAGTATCACCTTTGGGTGAATAAAATTTTGATCTTGTGCAAATGTTGTTTATTGTACATCAGCTTTCAGGGGTTTTGTTAGCTTTACTATGCGGTCCATTCCTTGGTCAAAATAATGTGGAGCGCCTCTCAGTGATAGCACCTCTAGCATATCATCTTGTGGGGAATGATAAACCTCAAAGAGGAGGATGGTACCATAAATAGCAACATATCGTGCTTGATCGTGCTTGAGCATAACATTGCTTGATGATTTTATCATGGGTGATCTTTAGCCAAAATCTGTGGTTATGTGTACAGTGTTTTTTTCCCTATTATTTAATTTTTATAATGAACCGTGATGAAAGATTTGCAACCATAGTTAGGTTTTAACCCTGAAGGAAAATAAAGTAAGTGTAAGCTTTCATAGCTCACTAATTCTTTGTAAGCATTTAAAGTTTAAGTACTTTTATTAAGATCGAAATGTTTTTTAAAAATAAATTAACTTGATTGAGTTGTCCTTAGGTAACAATTCCTAAGTGATTTTTCTGCTGAAATAATTACTTTATTACAACATAGTTCTCTAGGACATCATAGCAGTGTTAGTGGTTTGCAGTGTGTATGTATACAGACCGGTATTTATGTGTGTGTGTGTATTAAGGTGTTTGATTAAGGAAATTTTGATTTAAATATACAAAATCACCAATTTTTGCAAAGATTTTTTTGTAGGTTAGTTCTTGGAAAGAAGACAGTCTCATGATAGTTGTTCCCATGTTTGACTGAATGGTATATTTTTTTCTGTGCTCTCCAGCACTGGGCTTACCACACTGATTTCTCCGTGAAATCAGGTAACTATTTTTGGCTTCAGTTATTCTTTCTAAATTAAATTCACTGTGGTTGGCATCTTTTGTTGGCCTAAACTTTTCAGACAGGAGATATTACTGTTAATAATATTTAGCCATGATAAATGTAATTGTTTAACAGAACATGTTTGTTTTTACAGCAATGTGGTTCAGAACAGAGACTTCTAATTAGACAATTACTGAGTAGCAAGAGAGGATGTTTTCAAATTTGTGTTCTCATGGTGGACAATTTTAGCCTAAAATCTAGTAGTTTCTTGATTTTTACTTTCTATAGCAATTTTTATTTTCTATAGTTATTTACAAATGTGAATACTGAACATTTTAATTAATTAATTACAAAATTAAATTAATTAATTATAAAATTAAGGATAAATTTTGGAGAAAGACTGATAATGTGTCATCTTATACATGAAATTAAAAAAAAAACTCAGAGAATATATTGTTGTCAGTGGTGAGAAACCACTGTATGGGTTGGGCACATGAATGAAGGTGTCACAGGGTACAAACTCCCAGTTATAAGGTGATGTGATAGAGATATAGTGGAAACTATAATATTTTAACTAATGTTATTTCAAAAAATTAAAGAAGAAACAACCAAAACTAAAGTTTCTCCTGTCTGGAGGCTCATATTCTTACCCTAGGACTGATAGAGTGCTTTTGTTTTAAAATCCTAGTTTCTCTTAACTTTTTCCCTCCCCCTCCCTCCCCCTCCCCCTCCCCCTCCCCCTCCCTCTTCTTCCCTCCTCCTTCTCCCTCCCCCTCTCCCTCTCCCTCTTCCTCTCCCTCCTTCCCTCCCCCTCTCTCACACACGCACACATACACTTTCTCTCTTTCCCCCAACCCATGACCATGATACATAATGGCATACCCACCTCCGAAATATATACATGTATACATACATGTTTTTAATAAGAAAATCTTTCAATCAAGGAATTATTTATATATAACAAAACACACATTTTAAGGATTTGAATTTGCCTTTAATTTTTTGCTTAATGTTCTGGTATTATACTTTGTCTATCCGGCTCACTTTGCCTCACCTCTTGGTCAGCTTTACCTAGTGCAGTTGCCTGAGGAGAAAAGGCCACCAAACTAAACTAAAGATTCATATTTTTAGGGACTTTTGGAGCTTGGAAACATTTAACATTCATTTATTTAATTCAGAGAAAACCGATAGGATTCTGATTACAAGTAGAGGGCATGGCATTGGGTGGACACTTCCTTCATTGCTTAGTAGGATACCAGAGGAAATATTCAACAAAAATTTGTATCTTTCTTTAAAAAAGCCAACCTCATCAACATTTTTTTATTACTAGACTGTAGATATGTAGAATAAAAAATTAAGAGAGAACAATGATTTCTGTCCACCATTTTCACACTATTTAGCACATACTGGCAACGTGTTATAACCTCTTTGGTTATTGCTCTTTTTGGTAGGATTTAAAGATAGGTTTGGGATGTAGCCCAAGGCTGTCAGATGACTTGGAACCTCAACAAGAACAAGGAGAGAGTGAGGATCTGCCTTTTCCCAGTCCAGCATTCCTGGTTTGAATGTTATCGCCACCTAGCTCTCCTCATAAGGAGAGTAGACAACGTGGGGTAGTGTCAATGTTTATTCCATGATGAGGAGAGCAAAAAAATGAGGAGAGAAAAACTGTTTTTCAGCAATAGTGTATTTTATCACTGAACTTCAAGCTGACACATGAAGCTGTAAACCACATTCTTCACCTTCATGCTATAACTCTGGGTGATAATTCTCTTCCAAATGCCTCTTCAGAACTTTCGCCCACGTTAGAACTGATTAGATGGATGTCATTATGCCTCCAATTTTGGCTTACTTTATTTGACTGTGATTTTTTTTTCAATATATCTTCATTGCTGTAAGATGTACTAGGAATGCTATCTTATGATCAGAGTAACTAGGCCTGTATTACATGCACCAAGATCTTTAACCTTTGTTAAGTCAGAACCTCTTCTATTCTTGGCAACCTTCCTCTTGAGGTCTCCTGAGCACAAAGCTTCTGCTTTACTATATGGTGCCTATGAAAACACAATCGTTAAAGCAAAATGAGTACCTTCTAGGAGCCAAGCCTGTCATAATGCAATCAGATTTTTTCACTGTACCCTTGGAAGTAGGTTATAAATCCCCAAATTTCATGAAAAGCCTAGACTCAGAGAAGTTAACTTCAGTTAAATAGAAATGCTAGATTTTATCTTCAATCAGAGCCTTTTTGCCTGCCCCATGGCTGAAGCCCATGTACATTTCATGGATTACACTGCCTGTATTTCAGAACAAATGCATATTTTTTTTTTAAAGATGGGAATGTATGCTAGACATACATTCAAATGCTATGCTATTTAAGAACTGGAGAGATCTTGCATGGAAGTATTTATTTCAAAATAGATGCCAGTTCCCTGATTTTGTGTTCTAGCTGATTTCTTGTGATTTTAAAAAGTAGTTCCTTAATCATTTGGATTGAAGATAGTACACATATGTCTATTGGTATTATTAATTTCACCATTTAATTTTATTCAAAGAACTGACCTTTGACATTTTGTGATAGAATACTGAACCCTTAGTGGCTTCAGCTGCTGAGAATTTGTGGATTAATGTCTCCAATGCCCTTCCTAGCCACCTATTCCTTCCCAGTGCCTTGCTCAGTGACCAGGGTAGTGCTTTGTTCCAGGTCAGTTACAATATTATGGTTTCAGTGTCAGTCATACAGAGCCATCGTGTTTCAGTTTCAGAATTATGGTTGGCTGCCTGGTGTAAAGTGATATGCTCTGGCATTGTGAAGCTGTGGAGCTGGGGAGCAATAATATTGATGTTTACGTTAATATTGCACCCTCATGTAGGTTTCCTGGTTTCATTAGAAGTTGTGGTTTAAAATACATGAGCTTCAAAAAGTATAGATAAAAAAAATGTGAAAAAAGGCATGTATCTAAACTAAAGCACATATTTTATGCCATACTTTTTTATAATATATGTGAGATGACTTATTTCTTTAAGATAGAGATTTATGAACAATTTCCTATACATTTTTTTCAGGACTATAGGTTGTCAATAGAATAAGAAAACCCTAGCTTGTTTCCCTTAATTTATTGGAAATGATTCTCCTTCAGAACTAACTGTGTAGTATATAATAGATTAAAAAGCATCAAACGATGTACTTAATGGAAATGTACTTAAAGGCCAAAAAAAATGGTAATAATATTTTTTATTATAATAAGCATTATTTTTTATCTTATTAATCTCAGCTAAGCAGGGGGTTAGAAACTTCCAGGAGGGTGGCAACAGTGGTGGTGAAGTGATAAATACCCATCTTTTGTGCCCGTATTGTGACACTGAGGAGAACCACATGGGCTTATCCCCTAAGCTTGATCTTTGGATTTTCCAACTCTTTCCAATGTGGATCCTGAAAAAAAGCCTGATTATTTCCATTGTGCCTCTTTCATTTTCTTCCTTTGCTTTAAAATGTTCATCATGCCTTCTGTTCTTCCCTTCACCTGTTGTTCCCTGTGGCTTAGATAGGCACAATGGCTTCCCACATTTCTGACCCGTGTGGCCGACCTTATTGGCCCACTCCCCAGTAATGTTGGTGAAAGTTAGCAATTTGCATTTTCAAAACTGTTGATGGTTGAGGTGATATAAGAGAGAGATGGGAATTATAAAAAATTCTGTAGATTTTCTTTTATGAAATGGATTCTTCTATAAATTTATAGTTTGATGTAATTATTTTAACTTCCTTTAATCAATAAAGGAAGTATCTTGGAAGTATCCTGGTGAGGACTTGAACGTCCCCATTAAGCTTCAGGAGTACAGCATGTTACCAAGTATATTGTGGGAAGGGATTCAGAACTACTTTTTTTTCTGGTACATTTAAATTTCAAATGCTGGAATTACCTACTTGTGATGTCATTTTGGAACATATGCAGGAATACTGAAAACCTACACATTATCTTGGATGGCTTGTTGTTTTTCTGGGTTTTAGAAACATGTAGTGAAGAAACAACTTGAATGTCTTTCTTTTGAAAAACTGGATCTGCTCTGCTAAATGTACTATTTGATGAAATGGATGTTTATGCTGGTAAATATCCACAAAATATTTGGGAAGGCCAGAATGGAAGGTTGCCTAATTCAGTGTATAATTTTGTGAGTGAAGATAACATGGCAGAAAGTGCATTTTAATGTTTGAAAAAAAAATAGTATCATTTCATCAGAAGGATATTTCTTTAAAGTGTAGGTTGCAAACTCTTCGGTAGATTCCTACCTGGAGACATATTTTGCTTGGCTTTCACAGTAAACAAGTTTGCCTACCTAATTCAGCAGAGACTGTGTTCTCTGGTTGTCCATGTTAACCTGCCCTTGCTACCTTGGTTATTTTCATTCCCTCCTAGGTCCCCAAAACCTTGGTCTTCTGTCCCTTGCTAGAGGAAAGCTATTTGTACAGGCAGTCTCTGATTTTTGTGCCTTTTTAGTTGTTGTCATTCTGAAAAGAGGAAGCTCCTGTCTTCTGTTCTCCTTTTTTGCTCTTCCTGGTTTCAGCCCCATATCTGGGACCAGCAAGTCTCAAGTGGGATTAAGGAAAAGGAAGATGAGAAAAGTGTGAGGGGTAGGCCTGTGGGTGCTCTTCCAGTAGTGGTGTGGTTGTTGGGTATCTGATGAGATGACAACCCATGGAAAACCTCCTCATTGCCATGCTGTATCCAGGGAAAGAGATGCCTTGCTTTCCTGTCTTCTTGTTTTTTGACCCCGTATATATATTGACACTAGTGACAGAGACCTATTTTTCTGCATTCACTCATTTAGCATATAGTTAATGAAGTTTGCTTAATATATTGGGTTGGTGGAGGATTAGTTATCACTGTGGGTATTAGTTTGATTAATATAGTTTCAGTTCCATGTGAGATTTTTAGGTCTCATTTAAATCCTTTCTCATCTAGCCCTATAGTCTCCCTAGAGACTTTATTCCCTTGTCTTTTAGGTTCCTTCTTTTAGGTTTCTGAGAATATAGCAGTTGCATTAACACTTTCTTCTGAATCTCTAGTAGCTCATTTTCAGAAGAATGCTTTTCCATTGAATGATCAGGATGATTTTCAGCATTCCCTCCAAATAGGTTCTATGGTTTACTCTGTTTACTCATTTTGACTTTTTTATTACCACATATGCATATGTTAATTTAGGTATGTCCACTCTTTGTGGTTTAATGGGCATAATTTTCTTTATTATTTTTCTCCTTGTCAATAAAAACGTTGCCACATAAAGAATTGTAAATCAAGCAGGGATGAGTTATTGATGTTGTATAATGTTCTTTCCTTGTAAAGAAAGAAAATTTTAGTTTTCTCAAAAAGGATAGAATATAAATCTAGATATAGATTTTTTAAATATTGAATTATATTTTGAGGGCAGCTATAATTGTGTGTTCTCATTAATTTTCTGTTAGCAATGAAAGGTTTTAGTATAATTTTGACCTTGAAATTTTTATATCTCTGTGTCCCTTTACATTTTCTATAAGAATAATCAATGAATATTTTATAGACAACTATTTCTCCTAAAGTTATTATTTTCTGGAATCCACCTGTCACAAAATAGCTTTTTACCATCATCTTGATTTTATGAGAGTGTGAAATATACGTACTTTATTTCTCTCTTGTGTCATCTCAGATATTTACTCAAAAATGTGTGTATAGTTTTCATTAAAATGCTTTCACTATAACACTTTTTTGAGTCATACCAATAAGATTGCAAACCTTGCCTATGTATATGAGTTTTGTTTCACAGTGAACTAAAAATCCATTTACTCCAACAGAACTGGATCATTCTTTAGAAAATAAGACCATTTATCCATGGTGATGTACAAATGTAGCAGTGTTTATACTTTTGATCATTCCTTACTGAAAAGTATTACCTTGGTAGACAACCAGCTGGCTTTAAGGAAAATTGCACTCTTGATATGTGCTTAAAACAACAGTATAAAATGTAGCTGGCTGACAATCTTGGTTTTCACTAGGGTCACTCTCTTATTACTCATGGTATGCTGGGAGCATTAAAGATGATGTCAGTTTCAACCCTTTAGAACTCTTATGATGGCCAGACATAGTATTTCCCTCCATTGTCAACACTTGAGAAAAATTTGCCAAATGGAGACTTATGAGTAGGAAAAGAGAGTAGTTGTTAGTTTTAAGAAGAGAAAAATTCATTTATTTCATTACTATTTATTCATTGCTATTTCAGAAATTGAAGTTTACAATTCTAGAAAATTTTGCTTTTACCAAATATAGCTTGGATTATAATGCTACTTTTTTGCCTTTCCTTGTTGTTTATTATAATTTAAAACAATCTTTAAATTAATTTCTTTCTTGGGTATGCTCTGTCCTAGGACATCATGTCATTCTATATCACAATCTTTCTGAAACCTGAGGTAACTCATCTTTGTTTCCCCAGTATTAGCACATGTGAATAGCTCAAGAAATTGTTTTTGACATGAACTAGTGCCATTTGGAATTTATACAACATGAAAAAGAGAATTGGGAAATTGTATATAATAAATAGGATGATAATGATTTTCTGTTTGGTACCAATGATTCAATTTTCCTATGGCATCATTCTGTTTCTTAATGACTGGCAGAATATAGAGCAAAGATACAAAGCTCACAGAGTTATAGATGCATAACTAGAGTCCTTTGGGCAGCTATTACCATTAATAAGATATATTTGTAATTCTGATGAGTTATCTTTGAACATTTTTCAGGCGAGGAGTGCTGTCTTGGCTAATCAGTCTGGTAAAAGATGTTTGTGATATTAGTGATTCTGGGATAAAGTGTCTTCGTGTCAATTTTTGGTTAGAGCATGGTGAGAAAATTCCCAGTGCAATGCTTTTTCAGAATAGAGAAGGTGGTAAACAATCATTTTATTATATATTTTTACATGTAGAGTATCACATTCTGAGAAGATTTATATCACATTCTAACTAAAAAAAGGAACTTAAGAAATTAGATACACTTTTAAAACACTACTTTATGTTAACAAGAAAAATCAAACAACCTGGCTAAAGTACTTAAGCTAGAGATTAAAAAATTATGATTCAACCGCTAAATTTTTAGGGAACTACAAATCAAAGCCACCATGAAATACCACTACACATTCATGAAGAGAGCTTCTAAAAACCAAACAAAAATGAACAACCCAAACAAGTGTTGGTGAGGTGAGGGTGGATGTAGGGAATTTAGAAGTCCTGCTTGTCTGTTGTGGGAACCATGTCTGGCTCCTCCCCAAGAAATTAAGCATAGTATTACCACATGATCTGGCAATTTTAATTCTGAGTGCATATCCAAAAGATGTGAAAAAAGAGGCTGAAACAGATATTTGGACACCTGCACTCATAACAGCATTATTCCACCAAAAGATGAAAATATGCTGTGTCCTACGATGAGTAGATTAACATATGACACATTCACAAATGGACTATTATTTAACCTTAAGGCAGGAAAATTTGACATGGTACTACACAGGTGGTCCTTGATGACATTATACTAAGTAAAATAAACCAGTCACCAAAGGGTAAATATTGTGTGATTCTATTTTGATTTTCCTAGAGACTGAAAGTAGAATGGGGTGGTGTGTAGGGGTGGGGTTGTGGTGGAAAGAATGAGGAGTTATTATTTAATAAGAAAAGAGTTTTAGTTGAAGAAAATGGAAAAGTTCTGGAGGTGTATGGTAGTGAAGGTTGTACGACTGTGAATGTGCTATAGTACTATGTACTGAAAAATGGTAAAGCAAACACGTGAAGCTCTATATGGATTTTTCAGTCAGCCTGTAACATAGCCAACATGCTAATCTAAGCAAGAGTTATCTGTGATCTGTCAGCTCTTTCCCCAAACACACACTGTGTATCTAACTAACATCATGGTAACTATGATGAAGGTGAACTGACTAAATTAATGAATAACAAATTTGTGAAATTGTATTGCTAGTGGTCTTTACTGTAGCATCTGTTCTGAATTTTTCAAGACTTGTCTAGTACCTGTTGTACTCCTGCATTTTCTTTTATGAGAAGAACAGAAGCACATTTATAGTAGAGTTTTATGTCATCCTTCTGAATGCTAATGCTTCCTGCCATGGGAAACTCCGAAGAAGCCTGGAAGAGCTCAGGATGATTCTCAAAGTAGTAGATGTACAAGATACAGCACCCTGAATGTATTTCTGCAATGCAAGTTGGATTTCTAAAAGTTCCTCTAACAGATATCTAAAATTCTATAACAAGGAAACCAATAGTATGGATATCCAAATGGCATGTTGTGATTTATTCGTTTTATAGAAATATGTATAAAGTTGAAGTGGAGGTTGGGTACAAATTTATGGAAACATGTTAAACCTTCCCCCCCAAAATAATAGGGTAGTGATAAGGATAAAAAAACAAAAGTAATCCAAGAAGTCGCTACATCAATCTTTGAAAAAGTGTTGATGCCTAGAGTTCATTAGGTTTGTATAATGTTGAAGCTAACAGGAAAATGAAAAAAAAAAAAAAAAAAGTTAAGGCACCTTTATTTACATATTTGCTCATTTTAACTACATAATAAATGTCCTTCAGTCCAGTACAGTTTTTTTTATCATTATAGTGCTGTGCCTTTTGTCAATAGGAAAGTGTATATTCACTGCAAAGGAAAGGAAAGGAAGAATTCTTTGAGTTTGTGTATTTGTTACAATAACACATTTTAAAATGATGTATATAAGAACAGGAATATGTTTTATATTTTTAATATCTCATCCTAATACCAATTAGAAATAGAAAAAAGTTGGAAAGAGTTGATTTGTTTGTTCTTTATCATAATTAAAACAATGATTATAGATTAGTTTGGGGGACTTACCTTTCAATGATTCTAAGAGCTTAAAGCCATCAGAAAATTGGAGGCTTGTTAGTGATTCATTTAAATCACTGTGTTTACTATATGTTTTTTAAATAAAATAGACATTAAGAACATTTATTGAACATCTATATTCACAAATATATGTTAAGTATTGTGAATTTTGTGCTTTTATGTATCTGAATTTTGTGCTTTTCTGTGACTTAGGATATGCTGGGAAAGATAGTATAGAAATACACACACTCCTATGAAAATGGATATTCTCCAAAACAGACAAAGAAGACATTTAGATACTTTCATACTGTTTTAATAATATATGTGCTCACCCCCAAATAATAAAGGAGGCATAGTTTATTTATTTCATATTTGTCATATACTGTGTTTTAAAGTAGACACAACTATAAATGACACAGATTCTCTGTCTTCAAATTTATAATGTTGAGTGTGGTTGGAAAGGGTTGGGTTCTTTTATATATATAATATATATATTTAAAGATTTATTTTATTTATGCCTACAAGAACAGGGGTACAAGCCAGAGGTGGGGGAGGAGGGTGAGAGTATTCACCAGAGATAGAGTGAGAAACAGAACAGGCAGATTGACTGAAACACACTGCTAAGGGGAGCAGTGGGCACGGCAGGAGAAGTCTGCTGTGCCATATGGGCCACCCCCCTGGCCGGACGCAGGGATAGAACTCGTACAGAAGTGGCTGCAGTTTGTTTCATAGTGTGTTGCTTAACCCACTACCACCGGGGAGGCCCAGAAAGTGTTGGGTTCTAAGCAGTAACACACAGTTACACTATGAGGTAAATTTCCAGGTTTGTAAGAGGGTCAGCAGTGATTGCTTTCTTGATCCTAGTACTTGACTCCTTCTCTTGTACCCTGGTTTTAGGATACATAGAATATTGATGCTTTGTTGGCTGCTCAAATTCTATTAGGAAATGGTTGCTAGCAGGTATATTATAAGAAAAAGGAGAAAAATGGTACCTAGCTCACTGAGGAGATCTGGGAGGAGTGTTGTATCAAATGAGTCTTGAGGGATGGATAGAATGGAATGCCTGTCAATTTGGAGGACAAAATCAGAGGTGGCAAAGCATGCACACATTCACAGAGTGAACATAGCGAGTGGCCTGACCTGACCAGAGCCTCCACGAAAAGAAGCTGGGAAGGCAAGGTTGGTGAACAGAAACATGTTGGTCTGGCATATTTTGAAGTAGCTTTGAGAAAGATCTTCACTTTTAATTTTTGCAAAGGTGATTTTTCCTAAGCTTCTCCAGTGTTTCAGCTCTGATAATAAATAATTCAGACAAGAATGAACCAATGACTGCATCTACAGTTTTCTCAACCAGTTCATGCCTGTGTCAGTATTATATGCTCAGTCTTGTCCTGTTGACTCTGTTTAATTCTGTTTGTGCTCTGTTTCCTTGCTGCCTTACCTTCTTTTTCCACTTATGTGATAAAGTCCATAGAATTTAGTTTTGCTCAGTTTACACTATTTTCCTACAATACCAAAATATGTGTAACCCCATCACTGATAGCCCTGCCAAAATGGACTTTTCCAAACCTTCTCTGGAGCTCATGACTGTGCTTTCTATTTTAGCATTGGTATTTCTCTAGCAAATATCAGCCTGTGGACTGATTGTGTGTGAAGGTCATCCTAATTAATAGTCGTTGGTAGGCATAATTAGTGTGTTAGTTTGTGATTCATTGATATTATTCTCGCTCATTTTTCAAATGAACTACTAAATAGTTCAAAAATTTACTTCATTTGCAGTGAAATTTGAAGTTAATTAAAATTATGCTTTTAATGGTGCTAGATTGTATAATTATTGATTAACATGTTCTTGATTAGTGAAAGACAGATGTATGATTTTATCATGAGTTCTGCTTATATGTATTTGTACATAGATGAAGTTCTTTTGATTTCAAATGAAAATAGTAAAGTGCAACCTTGATGTTGCTTCTGCTTCTCATTAGCTTTAAATTCAAGTAGAAAATGTTGAAAGGCCTATAAAATGCCCATTGAAAGTGTTGTTCTCCTTATCTTATCAGAAAAGACTGCTGAAATTCCTGTTGGTCAGGTTGAATTGTCCCATAGGGAGAAAATCTTGCTATAGATTTTGAGTAAGAAATAAAATATATGTACTTTTCCTGCTTTTTGAATGTCAGTGTCGTATGTTCAGGCATATGGAAGCTTAATGGTCTAGTTGTCTGTTTCATTTTCTCCTGGAATGACATCTTAACAGTTTTCCCGGTTGGGTTGTGTTAAAATCTTTAAAGACCAGATTCACTAAAACATATGTCCAATGTTTAGGCAGCCAAAATCTCTGCAGTCATTTTAATGGACTATAACTTAGCAGCTCCATTACCACAGATAACTTGTTCTTAAAGCTACATTAAAATATCCTCAATTTGGAGTCTGTTATTTTATATTTAAATTGTTCTGGGACTCACTGAAGTGTATTTTCTTTGCACTAGCTTAAGAGTGGGTTTTGCTAAGAAAGCAGTACCTGAAATAAACAAGTGCATACTTAAGATAGCTAAAGTATTTAACTTAAATAAAAACATTTAGTTTTCTAATAAACTTTTCTTGCATGCCTTGTAATATTCAGAACGTTATACTGGCATCCTGCTTGGTAATTGAAATTGTGGTCCTGGCTAATGATGTGTGGGTAGAAAGTCAACAGCGGGGAAGTCACAGAGTAGCTAAACCAGGAGCAAGTTATCTTTAGAGTACCCTTGGAACAGGGCTGTTGTGACCTCTCTGTTGTTTGCGGTATTCTGTGTTTAGTGTTGATATTTCCATAGTTTTCTTGTGGTATGATACTGCTGATGCCTTGAGCAGAGGATGACTGATATAGACAGAGATTCCATAGGAGAAATCCAGGGTAAATGAGTGCCAACTAAGTTTGCAGATACAGATCGATGAAAGTCTAAGTTCTCTTGACCAAATTTACAGTGAATCTGTTACAGGGCAGGGAGAGGAGCACCCCAGAACCCCCAAACTTGTCATTTTGAATGGGTTTTGCCATCTGCCGCATAAAGACAAACATATAAAACCTTTAATGGAAAGGAACTTTAATACAATTAGGGTACAATATAGAAAAGACAAAGAATATAGTTACTAAGTTAAGCATTTAAAGTTACACATTTCCTTGAGGGTAAAAGTCCAGCCAAATAGGATTGACCTAAAGCAAGGCCTAAAAGCCTGCCACACGTCCAAAGGACCTTTCAGTAGAGACTTATAGAAAAGGGTTAGAAAGAGTTAGACAAATTCAGAAGGAAAAGAGCAAAATTAAAATGAAAATGAAAACTGCCATTGTTAACCTCCCCATGGGTTTCTCACCTATATTTGTTTTAACTAGTCCAAGACCAAAAAGCAAGCGCAGTTTCTTCACATGTCCCTCTGCTCCACGTGCCTCCTCCAGGTCTCCTTGCTGCTCTTCATCCTGTTTTTTTCTTTCTTCCTTCCTTTTGTCCTCTTTGCAGAATCTTTTTTCCCTGCCCAGGGTTACCCACTTAGGGCGGAACCAGGATTTTGGAACTTTTCCCTTTCCTGGGGATTATTACCCTGTTACACTTTTGTTGTGGTAGAAGACACAGTTCACAAGCTACAGTCCTCATCTCTCATTGCTCAGTTTTTTCTGCTGCCATTTATCATCTCTAGCTCACTGGTGTTCCATTTGCCTTAAGCTAGAATCCTGGATCAGGACATAATGGTGAAAAGATAAAGAATGAAAGAAAAGAAAAGAGGAAGGAAAAAGAACAGGACACAATGGTGAAAAGATGAAGAAAAAAGATACTGGAAAAGTCCAGTATCTTTTTTCAAAGCTAAAGATCTTTCCTAGCTTTGATAGGTTCAGCTTTCATATTAAAAAATTGCTTAAAATCTATATATTTTTTTAAGTGGAGAAAAACAGTTATCTCAGAAAACTTGAAAACTTAAAAGAAATTTCTCCTAAAGGTAACAATATTTAAAACATTGTTAGCACTTATAGCTATGTTATTTATTTTAAAAAGGTTAACAGCAGTGAAACAGCAATGTGGAAAACATGTTATTTTCTACCCTGTATGTTAAAATGCTAAATTTTCCTAAAGAAATTTTATCATTGTGCCTATACGCATGAAAATTAAATGCCTGTTAAAGTCGACCAACATATGTAATTTAATCAGAAAATCTTATTGAATCATGAAGAATAGAAGTAACATTTCCAATTGTGTAGATTTGCAACTATGTCCTTAAAATATTAGCTAAGTGTAAATAATTTTCAAAATAGTGTAGAAAAGAACAAATCTTCAGAAATTTTATTAAATTAAAATGTAAATGATAAAAAGCACATTCTAAGTTGGTTTGTATTATAACTTACAAAATCATGAAACTGTATTTAAAAACTCAATCTTTAATAGTTTATGCTGATTCTTTGAAGGTGTGACTTGAAAATACTGATATTACTTATATTGTGGCATTTTTCAAAGTTTTGATGTAACTTTATACATTTTAATGCATTTCATATATCAGAGATGATTTTAAAAAGCAAAATTAAGGTTAGATGATTTCTATGTTTTTTGAGATTATGATTGCAGCATAATATGTATTTGTTACCTTCATCATTAATTTGAAGTCTTTCCTATTAGTTTTTATTTGTTTAGACTATGCTCAATAATATAAAAATACTTTTTAATTAAAATGGAAAACAAAACTCACCTCTTCATAATTCTTTAACTCTCACACCTTAAAGGAACAAGTTTCGATAGTTTAGAAGGAATCCTTCCAGATTATTATTACATGTTGGTTCATATATATAACTGTTTTTGGTGCTCCCCTACCATGGTGGTTATTTTTCATAAAATGAAATTATATTATTCAGCAATTTCTTATTTTGCCACTTTGCTTTCATGGGCATCATTTCATGTCCCCAGTACTTTACACTGCTGCATAATACTCTTCTGTGTCGTTGTACTTTTGTTTATTAGACCTTTCTCCTGCTGAAATACACTCAGGTCTCTGGATTTCATCTGCTTACAAATAATGTTCCATGAACTACAAGGGTTAAAAGCATTTCACCTGGACACCTCTGTGATTAGTTTCCCTACTATATTCTGCAGGTGACAGGAAGTATAGAGTCTGCTCTGGTTGCTTGTGGGCCTTCAGAGATCACTTCAAAGTTTGTCATTTTATCTTGGATAGACCTCAACTTAGATAAAGGCACCAATTCTGTTGTGTGTGAATTTAGGTAATGGCAGCATTTTTATAGTAGTTTCTCATTTCTACATAAGCAGATGCATCATCTAATTTGGATGGGTTTTGGTTGTCAGAGCTCTAAGAAAGGTCTGATTGTCAGATTTGTTGTTTTAATTGGTGATCTTTAAAATCTGAACTTCTTTTAGAGAATATTTTGAAAATGCATTTGTTTTGAATGATGGTGGAATATTTTTGTGTCTTTATATTTCTAAACACTTGCACTGAGATTTAATTTGTGACTGAGATTTAATTTGATAAGTCACATAATTAATGATAGTTATAAAATCTAAATACCTATGTTCTGTTGTAAGCATTTCATTGGAGGTATGAATGGTGTTTATTAAGATGTTCATGAAATTTTATGTTATCCCGTGACTATTTACATAGCAGATTCAGTAACTTATTTTTGTCATGCTACAGGCCATATCTTGGAGTTAAACATCTGCTGACTAAAACTGGGGCATACTTTTAAAATTCTAAACTCTAATTGCATAGTGTGAAAGAAATCTTAATTTATATGCATATATAAATTTACTTAGAAGAGATTATTTTATATTTTTGAAAAAGTAATGTAGAGTTTAAGGAAGGCAAAACCAAAATATTAGAGCCATTGAGAAAAAATTACCTCATTGGTAATATGGTAATTGTTCAACATAGTTTATGTAGTTGCTGATTTAAATTTTTGAAATCTACAAACAGCTGGCATCCTGCTATATCATAGCTATACTTTTTTGTCATTGTGTATAAATCATGTAGAATGTAAACCTGTACAGTTAGTATTGAGAATACATTCTTATTGTATATAATGTTCTCTATGTTAGAATATAGTTGCTAGCTAGATTTTAATGCACATGAATTGACAGTTAAGTTCCATTAATTTTTGCAATAATTTCTTATTATGTATAGCTTGAGCTTTAGAAATGTTTTCCCTCAATGTGTAGCTTGAGCTTTTTCTTTGCTGTAGAAGTTAAATGCTGTTTATGTGTTTTCTCTTCCTACAAATCAGTATTTCCTAAAACTTCTCATTTATATGTAGATATACCCCAAAAAGAAGCAAAGAAAAATCTTATTCAAGTAACATGAAGAAAGACAATTAAAATATAACACACAGTAATCCAGTTTAATACCCAAAGACATTTTATAATGGAAATGTGGTTTTAAAGATATACATAAAATTAAAAATCTCATTTTTCTTTTGTTTTAGAATTATAAGATATATTGAAAACAGTTACAGCTTAAAGGGAATTGTAACTTATTTGGCATAAAATTGAATCACTAATTTTTATAGTAGGAACTGAATTTAAATAATTTTTATTTAATCAAAGATGCCATCATATGCTCTAAATATGTTTCCTCTTTAACAGCTTCCTTTTCTTTTTCAGTCTGTGATCAAAACAGGGCGACTCCTAATCAGTCATGAAGCTCCCTTGACAGGCGGCTTTGCATCGGAGATCAGCTCTACAGTTCAGGTAGAGTAACATTTTGGCACTGATTTTTTTAGCATGTGTGCAATTGTACATGTCAATTCCATGACAAAAATCACTTATCACAATATTTGAAAATATGCACTTTTTGGATATGCACAAATGGAAATATTTTCCATTTGACTCCACTGCCCTCTAGTCAGTAATCTTATTGTATCTAACAAAGAAATCTTAAAATTATAAAAACTGAAAAATCATTTATAGAAAGAAGAAAATTTTAAATGAGTTAATAAGCTACTGTTATATTCGCAAGGATAACAGGAAAAGAAAATATCTTTTAAATTTGATTTAACATTTCTTTTTAATAAACTTGTTATGAAATTGGTCACAAAATTGTTTGATCTTAGGTTTTTATAGGCTTCACTTATAAAAAAAGAATCTGCCAAAAGCCTAATTTAAATTCAATATAATTTAAAAATAACCTCAAGTTTTACTAGTCTAACTCATAATTATATTGGGTTGTGCTATTGGCAATACTTTAGAAATGGCTTAAAAATTTGTTTTTTAAGACATTAAGAAAGTTTTAAGATGTTAAGTATGATGATGTATCTCAGGAAATAACCCTGTCAATCTCTTTATGAAAGTTAACATTACTTAATACTTAATACTTTATATCACAGATATAAGATGATTTTAAATGAGTTTAATTTCTCCTAGTTCTAAAATTAAAAATTAACAGAATATCTTTGTCATTTGTGAATATTTTACTTGTGTTAAAATCCATTGTTAAGGTATATAGGTTGAGAATTCCTTTGAGTATATGATTTAAAAAGTTGCTATGACATTATATGAATAATGGTTATTTTTAATAATTAAGTTTCTAGCCAACAATTTCTTCAATAAAAATGTCTTTAACTGTGAATTGACTTTATATTTTTAAATTAGATGAAACAAATATAAAAAAATCAAAATAATTCATAATTATAGTCAAAAGCAAAGTCATACTGTTTTTGTTATGTGTCCTTAACAAAATTTAAAAAAATAAATATTTGGGTTTTACAGATTTACTTTTTTCCTATTTATTAAGTATGTTAAAATTTGAAACATACTGCTTATTTTTACCTAACATGAGTACTTGATATTAATTGTAAGTTTTATTCTTTTATGGCATAATTAATTTCTTCTAAAAAGGCGGGGGGGAGGCAAGTGAGGGGGTGTTACAAGAATGAAATCACCTTAGCACACAAATCAGAGGTAAAACTGGAAAAAGAAACTTGGATTTTCCAATTCATCTTCAATATGTAGTTCATTTGAAATGATAGCAGGAATTGTTATTAACAAAACTTTTTCTTTAGCCTTGTTTCATTTTGCTCACTGGATGTCATTGATATCTCAAAAATTTTATTTGTACTTAAATATAAAAGGAAAACACGTAGTACATAGAATCAGAAATTATATTTCCTCCTGTGAAGTCTACTTTCTCTAAGTGTGCCTTTTAAATTTGATCTATATAAATTATAAAAATGTCTCTCTGATGCTAAGAATACGTTTGTGAATTCCAGTTTAAAGAACACTATATTAAGAGTTAGAAACAGTTACTATAAAAAGCTATAACCAACAGGATCATAAACTCTGAAACAAAATCAGTTCCTGAAATTGTGTGATAATAATCAGTGGTAGAAGTTGTAAATGAGATTATTTAAACTGTAATAATATTTATATCATAACAGGAAGACCAATATATAACAAGATGCCTTGTAATAGTCTCCCAAGATTCCCATTCATTCTCAGGTGTCTGCAGTCTGAGAAAGCCTGTCTTATACAAAAGCGTTCCTTTTTATAGAGGAATGTTTTATCATCCAGAATGTTTGTGATTTACCCTGTTTAAAAAGTCAGTGGAAGGTCTGGGACTGATATGTAAGACTTGATTAAACTTTGAATGTGTACATATGTATTCTTTATTTTAAAGTCCCATGAGGGGAAGATAGAAGTTTGGTTCATTATAAAATACTCTCTGTTTTTTCATGTTAAAATCCTTCAACCAACTAGCTACCAAATGAATTAAGGCTATAATGTAAAGTTTCTAGCCGGATGGATCTCCATTTGATATTTTTGAGAATTAGAATTTGGATTAATATAAGATTAAACTTGAAAATGTTTACATTTTGCTTAGTTCAGATTTTATTTGTACACACCTAAAATGTGGGACATTAATTTTAATAAAATATAATCAATCTAGTATCCCCCAATATTTTACCTTTTACTACTTTTCTGTTTTGGCAAGGGAAGGAAAATAAATAAGAAAGTTAGACACCTTGAGAGTTTCTTTTCTTTCTTTGGGGGGTATAATAAAATCTACTTTTCAGTAATTGTTTCATGTACATATTCAACTAAATACAAGTACTATATTGAGCATTTTATTTATGGACAGCTTCTTTCCCTATTATAAGTGAAACCTATATCAATTACCACTTCCTTAAGTGGGGGGTGAAGTTGCTTTCACTAGTTAAATTAACTCCTGTATCTATATGTCTTTTTGTTATGTATACTTTGTAAGTTTAAAAAAGATTAAATGGGGTTTAGATGTTGAAAGCTAGTTTTCTGTAAATGGCAGCAAAATGTGCACAGAGAACTTTTCATTGTCATCTCAGAAAATAAGTTTGAAATTATGGATAGCATAGATTGGTATCTGAGCACTGCTGATTAAAATTTGAGTTATTCTTACTGTATCAGTGCAGGTAAATTTTATGAGAATGTGAAGATAATAGATACAAAAATCTGCCCTGTGAATACTGTTTTGTAGAAGATACCTAGTAAAAAAAACTCGTGGTTAAACTTTAAACATGACTTTAAATAATATTTTAAGAAAATGATTAGCAACAAAACTGCTGTTTTTTAAATACATTCAGATCTGAGAGCACCATTTTCTGTATTCCTCAAATTTTAACTTATTACCCATTTTAAAAATATTAACGAGAATACATTACTATAAAGAGTATTCTTTTAAGTTTATGGTTGGTATTTTTAGATAGAAAAATTATATAAAATTGAATATTAAGTAATTTAGTTTTGCTAAGAATGGGAAGTATTTCCAGCATTCTTTTAAAAGTTATTTTTAGTTACATTTATAAAAAGAATGCATGTAGAATATATTTACATTTTATTTACGTAACTTCTTAGTTTTTGGCAGATGACTCTCCCATCATACAAGTAGTTCAGTGTCCACGTTTTAAGTTTGTGCATGACTGTTGCCTGTTTTTCATAAAGTTATTTACTTTATTTTAAAAATATTCACTGTTAACAGTTATTTTGAATTAATGTTAAACTCACAGAAATGATTATGAGGCTACTGTTATAGTGATTAAGCATAATTTTTTTTACTAATATTTATCAGTAGTTTCTTTGTAATGTTTATACAAGTACTTAACAGAAATTAAAACTGATGTATGAATGTGAGAACTGCTTTGCGTTTCTATTGGATATAATTTGGAAGTAAATGGGGAACAGGGAAAGCCAGAGGTCTCCCTGTGGGGAGATTTCTTAGTTGGTCATCCAAAGCTTCACTGTCTCTTCTCATCTAATTTTACATTCTCATCTGTTCTTACTTTGGAGTGAGGGAAATATTTCCTTCTTTTATTTAACAAAGTTAGATATGGGCTTCTTTAAGGGAGTTATACAGTCCATTGTGTACCCCAATTTGTGGAAAACTACAGATGACAGAGTTCAGGGAATTCACGACTTCATGTGTAGTTTAAGCAGATTTCATTGTTTCAAAAAGTCATATGAGTTAATTTTGTGATATTTGTAGTCCTTAGTTTCATGAATCCATGACTTAAAAAGAAAAATTTTTACAGAGAAAAAAATGTCTTAACCTCATCCATTTTAATATTCCCCCAAATTAATTTATAACTGCAATTTTCTAAATAGGCATTGTCCATTTAAATATTAAGAACAAATAATTTGTGGCATTTTAGGAACTTAAATAGCATATTTTGTAAATTAACATTATTAATTTCTAACACATTTTCATAATGGTGAAATAATTATCTTGACTGTGATAGGTTTGTGATAATAAAATGTTTTTTTTTCTTCTGGATTCAGTGCTTAATAAGAGGGCCAAAATTTTAAGAATTGGGTTGGCTTAAAGATTTTTTTTTTTTTCCTTAACACATGGTAGTAATAAATCTGCAATAAATAGTCCAACTGGAGAGGATGGTAAGTTTCCATACCATTGTTCCATCCTTTCTGTGCGGTCTGTTTTCCTAGAAGAAGAACTCAGAAATTGTGCATACCTATATATATATATTAAGATAATCAGATTCTAATAATTGGTGAGGATTTTTATAGGGTTTACAAAAATAATTATGTGAAAGAAAACTTTCATAATTTTCACATAAAGGATTTCAAGTAAAAGATGTAAAAAGGTTTATACAGAAGGATTCTTTTCCTCTAAACATATTACTAGCAAGTTTTCAAGTTTTCTGTTTAAAAACATCAATCTGAAGAAGACCGAAAAGGTCTTAAGTCGTGTTATCTACAGTTTTTACTATTGTTGAAAATATGTGTAATTAAAATTATCTTGTTGATAAATTAAGAGTCATTAGAGAAAACTAACACAGTAGTAAGTTGATGAATAGTTTACTGCAATTTTATATTTTTTTCTTTTAGCCAGTGGTAAAGAGCATTTGTTATTAACAGCAGATATGGCAATCAGGAAAAGTGTACTCTGTTCTAAAATCTACTTTAATGGAGCTAGAGCATCAGAAAAAACATTTAACATAGTGTTATTAGATAGAATAGCATTTTTAAAATGGAATTTTGCTCTGAATCCATTTAACATGTTCAATAAAAAATTTCTATGGCTATAAGTAAAAATCAGAGACTGAGTCATTCCAAGAATACATCATGGGTGGATCCATTGGTTTGTAGTTAAACCCACATTACCTACTTACCTGCTTTCCACACTACACCTTGTTGCCTTCAGCCTTCAGCCAATCTCTTTCTCTCCCAACTCTCCACCATCAGCCTCCTGGTCTACCTTCCATTTTTTCCTGTGCAGTCTCAACTATTTACATTGTTATTCTTTAGAGTTTTCCCTGCCTTTTAAGCATTACACTCCAAATTCCAACTTTATGCTGATTTCGGTAGTGATAAGAAATTTATATGATAAAAAATTTATGTGAAAGGATTTTAACATGTGCTGCTGAGAAAAGGTAGACATCAGCATGTTAATATCTGCCAGTTTATAGAAATCTGTTTATCTCAAAGTGAACTTTCTCCTCAACTCTTTTTGGACCTTCAAAAAAAATGTTTTAATTGTCTCTTCCCCCTAGCCTCTTATAGCTTATTATCACTATTTTCTTAAAATACATAACAAGTTTTGTCCCTCCTCTAAAACTCATTAGATCTTTTGGCTATTGAGTTAAATTCTTTATCAGTATTCAAGATCCTTATGTGCTCAAAATAATAACTCCTAGTGTTATTTCTTACATCGTTTTATGATTCCAATATTCAGACTACATTGACATACTGATCATTTCCTGAATGATAGATAATTAACTCTGGTAATCAACTTTTATTGAGTGTTATAGGGACAGCCTTAATTAGGGAATTTTATCTTTTAAAAGAGAGTTCTTTGTTCTTGTTTAAGAGTTTAGTAGAATAAATGGATGCATTGGAGGATAAAGAAATATTCAGATGACTATGGAATTATAAAATACTTGCTCACTCAACCCTTTTTAGGATGAGCATAAACCTAGGGATGAAGATTGGGTAGGAATTCCAGGTAAAAGAATAAAATAAATGAGGAATTAGGAAAGAAACTTGCTATTCTATGGTTTAAAGTATCTTGGTATGGCTGAAGAGTAGCATGTGAGGATCAAAATGTAGGAAAGTATTAGATTTGAAAGTATATTATATGCCAAACCTAGGAATTAGTTTTTGTGTAGAAAAAATAGATATGAACTTAGAGTTGATTCACATTCTAGTTCTCCTATATGTTTTAAAAATGTATCTTATGATACTCTTTAATAAATAGAAAGTAGAAGCACAAAATACAGTGGTTACAGTTATCATTTAAGGTAAAAAAGTGTAACTGAATGGATTTTAAGTAGGAGATCAACACAGAAAAATTTACAATTTAGAAAAATGTCTGGCATTGAAAAAAATGGGGCAGGAAGTCAAAAAGATTAATTGAGAAACTATTGATTAACTTAGATGAGAGATTTGAGGATATTCTCAACCAAGGGCTTGGGTATAGAGTTGCAAGGAGAAATGAATTTTAAGAGAAAGGAGGAAGCATCAGAAAGATTTGCTATTCATTAGGTGTAGTAGGGCTGGAGTTTAACTGGATAATGGAGAGCAGACAGGGTCTAAGAATAAGACTTAGTTTGGTTTCAAGGTTGGTCAAGTTTTGAATGGATGAATACATTTTTGAGTTGGGGAATATTATTGGAAGACCAGCTAAGCACATCTTTTGTAGAAGACAGTGAATTCATTTTAGACTTGTAGAATTTGAGGTGTCTGTGTGGGGGGATGAAAGTGTGTATCTGCAACTCAAAAATCTACAATATGGGAAAAGATTAAGGAATCATCATTGTGGGGTGATGGCTGAGATCATGGATATGGTTATGACCATACACATGAAAAGGCTAGTTAAGAAGGGAACATTTCTATAGAAGTAGCCACTGGACTGAATAAGCCAAGATTTTAAGAGTTAAAGTAGAAGAGGTGTGAAGGAGACAGAGATGGAGTCACCAGCAAGAAGAAGTAAGAAGGAGATAGCCTAGCAGAAGATAGGTAACAGTTTCACCACAGAGCATATGACCAATACCCAATAGTATTCAATGTTTTCAGAGTTTGTCAGTTAAGAACTGTGTCTTGAATATAGCAACCAAAAAACATTGATGACTGGTGGAAGCAGAGGGTGGCCAGGATGGTACCTATATTGTTTTTGGATTGGTGAGTGAATGAGTGGTAAAGATTTGAGAAAAGGAATATGGACTACTATTCCAAGAAACATTGACTTTTAAGGACCAGAGAACAATAAAACCATTTAGAAATTAGTTCAAGCTCTTAATGCTTGAATTATTTGTGATAAAAACAAGCATTTAAGGTAAGTGACAATTGGGAAAATGTTGGGACACATGACGAAAGATTAATATGCATGCTATGTTCAACATTCTTAAACATCAATAAGGAAGTTAAAATAATCCCTTTGAAAGGTTAATGGCAAACTTTTCTAGGACTGTTAATAGATATTATACATGAAAATATGCCACTTATTTTGACTAAAAATGTAAATTTAACAGATGATATGGTATCACTTATGCTATAACAGCAATATTATTTAAAATTGAATTATATTTACTGTTGAAGTAATACAAACTGATAGTACAAATTAATTCAACTTTTGAGTAGATCAGTGCAGGAATGTACCAAGACTTTTACAAGTGTATACTGCCTCTGGCTCAGATATTCTAGGAATCCTAACTTTGGCTTTATATACAAAAATGAGTAAGGGCATTTTCTTCCCATTGCCATCCATTAGATAAGAAAATATTGTAAACAGTATTAAAAAATAATAATAGTAATTTAGTTGAAGACATTGGCTCTTCATTAGACAAATCATGTAATTGCATAGCAAAATAAGAGTGATTTATATTTTCTTAATAATTTCTTCATTTTCTGTGCACATATTATGATTTATGGTCATTAAAAGCCTTATTATAATTAGAGGTTTCTTCTATATGACATGAGTCTTCCAATTCTCCCTACATTGTTTTAAATAAAAATACTCATTTAGCTCATAGAGTTGATTTTTAACATTGCACAATTTATTTTGGTTTACTTCTTAATTATGTTCATTTATCACAAAAGTTTAATTTTTATGAACTGTCATTCATAGTGATAGTGGTTACTTAGATTTGTGATATGGAGTAGTTTTAAAACCAGTGAAAGCCCTCTATGGAGATTTGGTTATTCTGCAGTTTAGTTTTATCCTAGTATACATGGGATATTAGATTCATTCTATCATCATGAAGTTGAAAGTATCATTATGTCGAAATATTTAGATCATTTAATTCTTATATTGACTGATCAAGAACTAGGATTAACATTACTAACATGTAATGATATTAACTTTGGATTTACTACTTATTTTCCTCCATTCTTTTGGTATCAGCTTCTTGATAAATTGCCATTGTTTTTTTCTGAAATCTTTCTGCATATAACCCAGTCAGAAAAAGATAATCCACATTATGTCTCTCTGGAATTATGATAAAGAACTGCAACTTCTTTCACATCATCCTTAATGTTTTTCCTAGTCAGAAGTAGGCAATTTGAATTCAAAGGCATTTTCCTCTCTTTATAATATCTGGTTAATGTTTTTGTGTCCTTTTTGTGATATCTCAAGATCATTCCTGTCCACCCCTTAAGACTTTAACTGACTGATCTGCCATTTGGATGGGGAAAAAATGAACTATGCTGGAATGTTTGAAAGCAAATGAGCTTAACTGAAAAACTATATTATAAAAGTGTAGTCCTTAATCATGAGGAAGAAATTCTTTAAAGGAATATGTGGATTCTCCAGTCACCTCAGTTTTATATAATGCTTCCTTAGAAAAGTCCTATCGATAGTAGCTTCCCCATTCCAGAATCCTCCTCCTCCCTTTCATTACTCTCTCTTCAAGGTCCTTGAAATGTGTACAGGCATCTTGTTTGTTTAGTGTCCTCTCCCCACATTAGAAGACAACCTTCATGAGTTTGAGAACTGTGTCTGGCTTGTTCACTCCTGCAAATCTAATACCTGGAACCAGTCCTTACCATACTCACTAAATAAGTGAAATAAATTCTTCACCTCCAAGCTTTACTGTTGGCAATTTCTTTGAAGGAGTGTGATATTCTTACTGGTTTATTTTGTATATGCAAATTCCTTGTCACAGAACCTGCTAGATAGTACTGGTACCCTTTATATACCACCATTTCGATTCGTTGATCACCCCCCTACCTCCCAAAGAAGCTATGTCGAGTGTTTCTCAAGTTAATTTCAGAAATGTACAAGATAGGCATGCTATTTTACACTGCTCTGTAGTCTATGTTCTATTCTAATACCAGGGAAGAAATGCAGAAATGTAGCTATTTTTAAAAGGGTGAGAAAACATAATGAATGATAAGAAATAATCAGGGTTATTCTGTAAAGGATATTGCATGCTACTATCCTTTACATTTCTACTTTATATCCTTTCAACAGAATATTATTACTTGTGAATAAACAGGTGTTTTTTTTTTAATCTATCTCATAATCTTCTTGTCATGCTAAAGACATTTAAATTCATTTATCATTGCCAATGATGTTTCATAGAATGATAGACTATTTAATGAGTAAAATACTTCTCAGATGCAAAGCGTTATTTTCCGTAGAAAGTTTTAGTGGTTTCTATGATTTGGTAACTTTAAATTGTATTTTTTTCACCTAAGAAGTTATAGTTTCCTTTCAGAACATTAATTCTTGGACATTTAGTTATAGCCTCAAAGTATTTATAGTTGGATTTAAAATATTTCTTTAAACTTTTTCAAAATAGTTTCTCATATTTGAAAAGAATTATTAATGTACAATTTTATCTTAAAGTGTTTCAAACTACAATAAAGTTACTTAAATATTTGTTAATGAGAAACAACAGAGCATCTATATATGAGTTGTGAGTACTTTTTACCATCTTGTACAATATCCTAAGTGAATATGTTCAGGTGTAAAACATTTGTCAGGAAATACTGGGTAAGTTTTGTCAGCATTGTTTTATCAATCATAAGGGGCTGTGCCTGCCTCCTGGAGATAGAACTAAATTTATCAACAAGTTTTTCATGCCTCTTGGTGGGCAGAAAGTTGCTGTTGAAAGCTCATTTATTTTGTTAATTTAGTGTAATGATATTTATAGCTCATATCAGATATATTTTGTTGCAAGGACCAGAATCTCTTTTCATGAATGAGTTTACAGAGCATTAAAACATGGTTGAGTTTAAAATAGACATTAAATAGAGATTAACTACTGTTAATGAATTTTCTGCTCATTTTGAATACTTGTGAAAATTAGGCAAGTTATAATCAACACTTACTGCAAAAATGAGCAGTTGAAATGAAAGCTGTAAACTGAAATCATCATTTATAATTGTTTTGATTTAAAAATATATCAATATTAATGAAAATTCAAGATGTTTTAATTTGCACAAATATCTGAAAATCAGATTGCATTTGATTAGGAAAGGGATGCATATTTGATTATTTTCTTTCACTTATATTAAAGAAAGAACTTTATTTTTAATTCTTGATCCACTCACAAAGACATCCTTTTCTATTTTAATCACTTAGAGGGTAATATAATACTACTTACAATTTAAGGTAGTTTGATAGTACCAATGGCACCAAGCATCTATTTGTTTTTAGTCAAAATTATTAGACTAAAGGCATATTTCATGATTTTTCTTATGAGGATTTAAATACAATAGGTAAGACCTGAAAACAACATAAATGCCCAAAAACAGATAACTGGATTAGAAAATGTGTTACATATACATGATGGAATACTATTCAGCAATTAAAAAAAGATAAACTAGAATCATTCTTAGGAACACATATGGAGCTAGAAGGGATTATATGCAGTGAAATAAGTCAGAAGGCAAAAGAAAAATACCGGATGATTTCACCTCTAGGAGGAATATAAGGGACACAAATAAGCCACCAAGGAAAAGAATAATAACAATAAAAAACACAAACAAACAAAAACACACACACAACAAAACAAAAAGTCAGGGACAAATCAGAAACACATTATGGGGAGTGGGGAGGGAGTGGGTTGAGGGCAGAAATGACACAGGTGAAGGTGCACTGGTGAAATGGTGGTGGGAAATCCATGGGGATCACAACTGATGTCAAATATATATAAACAAAGAAAAGAGGAAAAAATAAATAAAATAGAGGATTTAAATATATGTGTTTTACTAAGAAGTGCCTTGAGATGACTAACATTTCAAAATTCACATTTGTATCATCTATAGTTGTATTTGTATGATTAAATCTAACCCTGATTATTTCCTATAATTTGTTATGCTTTCTTACACTTTTAAAAATAGCTATATTTCTGCTTTTCTTTCCTGGTATTAGGATAGAATATAGCTTAGATTTAGACATAGTCGTGTAAAATAGCATGCCTATATTGTTGAGTGTTTTCTAAACTGCCAAACGGAATCTACGTTTTCCCTCAGGTGGCTTATATTTTTCACTTTTCTAGTACTAATTCTCTCATTTTTTCTCTAAGTCTTTAAAAAATACCTTTCGTCAACTCTATATTATCAGATAAATGCATTGAAACCCAGTCTCCCCTTTGCAGTTTTTAGTGCGCACAAGACCTCTGTGAGCCTTAGTGAGCACAAGGCCTTTAGTGAATCTCTGGCCTCTGCACCCTGACAATAAATTTACACTTTGTTTTTTTAACCATGAATTTTTCTGGACATAGATTTCTATCTCTGTTTGCATAGCAGACTAAATTTAATATATTTTGTGAATTATATTCCAACATCATCTAATTCTGTATTATACCAGGTTTAATACAGTTCAAAAAACATAGTTCAGGTATATTAACACAAATGTTGATGAAGTAGTTTTTAAAAATCATGGAGTAACATTTTGTAATATTCTTTGTTATGTATGTAGCTATGAGTTTACCTAATAAATTAAATGTACTATCCTTTTCGTAAAACCCACAAACATCACAAAGCTAGGATCTGGACTCACCTGTATTTACAGAATCATGTGAGCCACAGCAGTATAAGTGAACCTAAATCTCCCTTGTTAATAAGTGTACCACTTGGGATACCTTTTTAGGCCTCAGAGAAGTACAAGATCTTTTTTCATCCTCTTCTTCCTTTCCTTTTGGCTTTCCTGACAGTTCCCCTCCCCCTCCCCCCCACGTCAGCTTCAGGAAACATGCACATCTTTGAAGCAAAACTGTAATTCTTCTCTCAGTGACAACCTAAGCAGGCTGTGTAGGTCAAGGCCTTTGCCAACCTACTAGGCAAGAACTAGAAGTTCCCTGTACTAGTAGATGAAAGTAAAGGATTGAGTTTGGATGTGAGCAGATATTTTCTTTTCTAATGGTTGATTAAAGGTGGTATAAAAATTATGTAATTAGTTGATATCAGTTAGGAAACATTTTAAAAGTGGATCATCTCTCAGCATGCAATGTGTGCATAAATAAATAAGAGGTTTCTTCACATCGCCTTTCCCTCTAAAGAACATACAAATTAACTTTTTTATTGATCATTTTTTAAAATGGTATAATAAAATGTGGGGTCTGTGTGTTATACATGAAACATATTCCTGTATGTTAATTTAAAGAGCTTATGGTTAACAGTAGCTTTAATGATGTTGTTAGAGTGTAATTTGCTAAAGTTGAAACTAGACGGATCATTATGTCGCGTAAAGACATTTTCTTCCAAACCTGAAATGAATAAAAATATAAGTGGGAATTCATAAAACATGTAATAGTGACTTTTTCCCAGAGAGTAAGCCCCATTTTCATTTTTCCTTCAGAACGAATGTCCACAAAAAATAAAATGTCCCAGTTTGAAATGTTGGTGATGCTATTTAAAGAAACTTGCTTGGTACTTAAAAAGTTCATTCTGTATGATTTTTCTTACAGTTTGCCTTTGTTACTCAATTTGAGACAAAATATTATTTGTTCACTGATGGAAAGCATTTTCATTAATAATCCAGAGTTATTGCTAGCATTATCATTGTGTTACCTTATTAAAAAGGTTCTTTTAGTTCCAAGACTTGACTTACTTGCTACCAGCTAATGAATTTGTTTCCTCTGGAACACTTAGTCTTAATGTTTTCTGAGGGGATAGAATTCTATCTTATGCATACAGAGATGCTGCCTTTGATATTGTCAAGGCCAAGTAGGATTATCAGGTGAAGACTGGTTCATTGGAAGTTTTTTGTCTTCCAGCTGTAGCTCAAACAGTCTATCTTTTGTACATTTTAAAACTGATAACTGTTTTGTAAATAAAATCCAATAGGTTTTATCCAAGAAAGTTTGTTTTTGTCCTAGAGGTGGAGTATGATCGGTTGTAATAGTTATCTTTTCATATGCAAAGCAAGCATTTTCAGTGTGATTTTATATTTGCATTGGTTTTCATGAAGCCTTTGGTCATCTGTGTGTTCATTAAAGAGCTGATATCTATCTTAACATACAAATAGAATAGACTCTCAACTTTTATATCAAGCTATAGAGAGATAAACTGGTAAACAGTAACATTTGTTCCTATTTCCACTTAACCATTCATGCATGCTCCCTACACCTTTATCCATACTTCCCAATACTATGTGTTACTTCAGGCGCTTTATATCTGAACAAACCAGGCAATGAAAACCACAACCTTAAACCACAGGATAATGTGTGAAAAGGCTGGGCAGTTTCATAAGCATTTTGTCCAGAATTAAGGAAAACAGACTATATAGCATAATGTCTGTGTGTTTGTGTGTATAACAACTTAGAATGCAATGAAAGTTAGTTTAAATTCCATTAAGATGAAGTATATTTTGTATAACACAAAAGCTGTGGGGGACTCTTCTTGATGACATATATAGTTCAGCATCGTTTTACGAACATTTTATCTGGCAGATTGGATGTATCAAAGAAATGATAGTTTCTGACAGTAGAATGCAAAATATTTTCAGACATTTAAAAAATGAAAGTAAATTGAAGACTTTAAAACCTTGCTAGTGAAGTAACTGCATTATAACATTATATAACTTTTAGCTCTAATCATTATCAATCATTGGCTATATACTGTCTTTAGTTCACCACTAAAGTCCAGTTTTATACTTCACTACATAGATGACCCTTTTTATTCAACTGAATCACCCAAGTGTATTTTTATAGATATTCTTTTATAGTCAGATTAAGCTTATAAATAATATTTAAGCATTTACCTTAGAAGATGAATTGAGAGTGGTTCATTGATTCATTTCAGAAATACATATGTGACTCTCATGTTGAAAACTCTAGGAGAAAATTACCTTTGCAGGCATTAAAATGTATTTTATATTAATTATATAATTAAACTTATATCAATTGTTTTTGAGAACAAATCACTTTTACAAGTTTTTGTAAAATGATCTTGTGAATGCCAGAAGTTTATTAAATACCTTATTATTTTGCACAATGTTTAGTTCTGTAATCTTGATATAATTGGCATGAAACGTGTTGGAGGACTGGATATTTGGAATGCTGACTTTTCTGGCAAAGCCATATATTGTTAAGTAGGTGATAGAAGCATTTTCTAATATAGCTAGCACAACGTGTGTTTGTTATATGCCAGTGTAAGCCAGAGGAACTTGAATTTTTTAGCTAGTCAGACTTCAAAACAACTATTTCTATCATTAATCACACTTTTATATTTAACTTTAAACTATATCTTGGATTTTTTTGGTTACATTGTTTAAAGGGAAAATATTATATGCAGTTGTGCTGAAAAAAATTCTGGAATAAGATGACATATGATCTGTGCTTGGGAAACAAATATTTTATGTGAGCATGTGGAATGCAGCAGCATTTATTAGAAAATTCAGATCTGTCAGGCAGCACAACTTTTGTTTGAGAGTCACAATATCAGTGTTAGCTTAAGTAGGATGAAGATGCTTTTTTAAAAAGGCAGAATTTCCAGTATGTATGGCAAGAAGTGAACATAAGACTTTATTAAAACTAGGAAGGGAAATAAAATCACACAGGAAAAAGCTTTCACATGATATTACTTGAACTTAAAGGATCATGCTGCTGTACCCTATGACTTCAGTTAGTGGGATTTACATAGTCCTATATCAGGATATTCCAGTGTTGAGGTCCAGTGCTGCTGTAATAAATCTTGCACACTTCATGTAGAAAAGAAAGTATTATCCAAACTAGTTAAATTCACTTAGGAATTATATCTGAAAAAGTCTGGCAAAAAAGTAGATAGAAAGACAAAATAACTAAAAATTATGTCAGAATTTATGAAATTAAAGTCAAAAAAATTTCAGCGAATGTCTCATCTAAATTCTTCTCTGCCTGATTTTTTCATACCCTGTAACATCTTTACATGCCTGCTAGTGTGCTCATGGAGACACAGGCATCTGTGGGCAGACACAGGCATCTGCCCAAGAATTAGCAAGGGACATCAGTCCTGAGAAAGTTCAGAAATGAAATGCTTTTCTTTAGTAAAGACTCTACAGAGTCAACTTTGCCTATGCTCGGATCTCTTCTTCAAAAATGAGTATAGAACAAAAGAAGAGCAGTAAGAAAAAATAATAACAAAAAAATTGGCAGGCAACTATAAATCAGGGATAATTTTCAGGGAAAGGGGAGCGGAGTGATCAAAACAGGGGAGGGAAGAGCACAAGGGACGGTGGTGATGGTGTACAGGTGAATTGATGGCGGGAATTCTATGAGGACTACACCTGACAGGAGAAAGCAAACATTGTACAGAAGTGAACAGCGATGTAAAATATATATAAATAAATACATTATACTAAAAAATAAATTAAAACATTAAATTAAAAAAATAAAGACCAGTAGGAGTGCCGTCTCCCTTTTCCCTCCCCCTACCTTCTTGTGTTTAATGGAAATGAAGCATTAAGATAGCCACATTTTTCCCTGGAAAGACAGCTTTCTTTTGTGATTTTTGTTCAATTTTATTTCTCTCATGTATTTTATTTCTATTATGTTTTTCACTTACCAATTGATGATATTTTATTTATTTTTTTTTAAAGATTTTTATTTTATTTATGCATACAAGCACTGGGGCACAGGCCAGAGGTGTGGGGGGGTAAGAGGATTCACCACAGAGAGCGGGGAGCAGAACAGGCAGATCAACAGA
>JAGFMF010011688.1:93218-148024 GCA_019455555.1 Galemys pyrenaicus
AGCAGCGGGCACAGCAGGAGAGGTCTGCCGCACCATGTGGGTCCCTCCCCGGCCGGCAGCAGGAATCGAACTGGTGCTGCAGTGGCTGCGATTTGCTTCGTAGTGCGTTGCTTAACCCACTGCGCCACCAGGGGAGGCCCTTGATGATGTTTTAATGTTTTTGTTAGTAAGTCAACTTGATATTCATTATCCACTCTTTTTTTCATTTTGCAGACTATAATGATTTATAACAGGGTGTTGTGGACCAATTTTTAAATTATTATCATGCAGACGTCTTAGCTCCTTAGAGCTTTGTCTCTATTTTATTGTTGCTTTTTATTACACAACTAAAAGGTTCACTTCAGATGGGTCTCCAAGAAAATATTAATAGGAACAGTCTGTCCCAAAAGAAATGTTCCAAGACTGCTCAAATTTCTCAGTAATTAAATTTTTTTTACATAGTTAAAAGTTTTAAAAAGGTCTGAACTAAGTAATCAAGAAATTTAATGACAGGTAATACTGGGCTACTGATGTCTGAACTAGGTTTGGAAGTGATACTATCTTTTCTTCCTTTTTAGTTCATCTTTTTGACCACTTGTTATTGTTTTGCTGGTATTCTTTTTAAGGAAAGTGGAAACAGGAAAAATAAAATTAAGCCTACATTTCTCAAGTCTCTATTTCCTGTGCCATTCTAAGCTCATACCTGGGCTATTTCATTTACAGTACTGTTATTTCGTTACAGTACTATTAAAACAAAACCAAATCAAAAAGTACTTAAAATTGTAATGCAGGGACTGAGGCACAGGGAAGTTTTAACAATCTGATCTAGGTCACACAGCTAGCTGCTAGCAGTGCTGAATCTTGGTCATCTGATTCTAGACTGCTAAATTTTATCGAAAATTTGTTTCTGGTAGAAAACCAGATACATTGTCTCTTGTGAAAGTTTGGTAACACTTTTATTAAATATTTGTGAGCATGTTTATGAGGAATTGGAACCACCGAGATTAGTCTAATAATAGTTTTCAGTCTTTTAATATATAACTGATAAAAATTTTACTAGTAGGAAAACAATTATTATAATTAATGCCCAATTGAATCATCTTTTTTAAATTTATTTTTCTAGACTTTTTTATCATTAATAATGCATCATTATTTTACATCCTTGTTTGTTTTTCATAATACAGAATTTCTCCCCTCAGGTGTCATCTTCTTTTAATTAAACTGCAGAATTATTTTCAAGCATTACAAAAATCATTAATTGTGTAGTAATTGGTGTCATACATTTTTAACAAAACACATGTAGACATTATTTATAATATCACATTTGTGTTACTGTATATGGTTTTTTCCTCATGGACTAGAAGATTTCACTTTATATAGTTTTAAAAGGTAGGTAATCTAAGTTTTCAAATGTTTCAACTTCCATATTACTGCTAGGAGAAATGTAGCAAGCAAACTTTCTGAATTAAGTTTACAGTTCTTCATAGAAAATATAAATGTTAGATGTTATGTCTTCTGCTGTGAGTTCTGAGTGTGATCTTTGATTTGATGTTCGATTTGTAATGTTATTTACCAACAGTGGTTAATGACCTGATTTTGTGAGATGACTAGATCCTTAGCTAAAAAACAGAAGCATAACCTCAGTAATCTTTTAAAAAATACCCGTTAAAACTTGTGCTTCACTCTGCTGTGGAAGAATGTAAAACTAATTTAAAAATAAAAAATATAAAAGTGAAATATATAACAAGTTAATTATATACTACCTTTTTGAAAAAATTATTTTTGCTCTACACACAAACATAAAAAAAAGGTTACTTGCTGATAAGATTCATTGTGTTGATAGAGAGTCTTTGAAAGGAATATAGGTTAATTTTTGGTACTTAGTTGTTTCAGTTAAAAATATTCCATGGAGAATAATAGTATCAAGAAAGTACAGTTGACTCTTCTTGCCAAGTAGTTTATCACTGATTTCTTTGAACTCATTATATGTCTGGTTTTTAGTTTTACTAGTGAATATTTTATTTGAATTAATTATGAACATATTTGAAGTGTTTACAATACATTTACGGCAATGCATAACCCTTATTTGGGGGTTGAAACCATTTGTGTATTACATGCTGATAGGGCAGAATTCACCACTTGAGCCCCCAGGAAAGAATGTTGTTACATCCTTGCTGTACTTTTCCCTCTAGACATGAAAGAAGGAAATACGCTTCTTGTATTGGGATTGTTTTACTCAAACTTTTTTTTAACTACCGGTTGCCTTGACCCTTTAGTCATTGAGCTATCTTTATATTTACTATTAATTGTGCTTACTTCAGGTAGAGAGGAAGGAATAGAACCAGTGATTTTTGATTAGGTTCTGGATTATTTTAGAGAAATCAGCTAACTCTATTTTCAACTTAAACTTTGTTGATGGAGACTGCAGAGTCCCCTAAAATGTCAGAATAAGAAAATTGGATGTGACCTCTTAACAATTCAAGAAAATTGGATGTAGTTTAACACCATCTGTGAATGCTTTTGAGAGTGTCACATATTTTTTCTTTACTATTCTTCCTTCTTTCTCTCAATTAAAGATCTTTTTTCCTCATGTTTTTCTTACTTATGACCTTCTAGACTTTTAATGTTCCCCATTTGCCTTTAAAATAATTAGTTTATAGGCCATTTAAGTGTTATACTTAGGTGACATTGAAATTCCCTTCAGTTTTGCGGAATTGAGTTGCTTAATAGAACTTAGATGGCGGTGTGACTACTGATTGAATTTATCCTGATCTGAAAGATCAACACATCTCATTTTGTTTAAAGAATGATAATATTGTCTGAAAATCTTCAATGCTTTTTAGGAAATATGTTTTCTATTCCAAATCCTATGTGGTATGTAGGAAATATAGCATTCAGTACCTTTTTCTTCCAGGATTCTGAAGCACTCTAAGTTAACAGGCCAGTTCGCTAGTGTAAAATTTTGATTAAAAAGGGAGTGAATTGCAGGTGATGCTGTGTAAATTCTTAATTCAGTAAGTTCCTCAAATGTATTTGCTCTATTCTACACTTCTTTTCATAAATTTGAAGAAAGAAATGATATGTTGTACATAGAGATTTATAATCTTATTTCTGTCTGATATATATAAGAATCATATGCTCAATTTTAGTTAAGAGTTAGGCATGACTTAACATCATAGTTTTATTTCATCAGTATCTTTCTTAAGATGCTAATTTAATAGGAAAAAGTAAATAATAAAATCAAACTAAAGATTATTTTATGTGAATATAAAGAAATAGAGGAGATGAATAAAATTTAGTAAATAGTCTATAATTTCCTAAACATAGGAAGGCTATAGTAATAAGTGGTATATCCAAAAGTAGTTACTCCTGCAATCAAATATCTAAGTTGCATTTGTGAAGATGTCAGAAGACTACAACAAAGTAGAAATGTCAGCCGTGTTAATGGTATTTTCATATGTTCTTCATTTTCAAGAGGATTTTGGCAAATAGGGGTGATATTATTTTCAGTGGGGTGGAGAGTGGTTGATATATTTTACCGTTGCTGCATTTTGGACTTTGAATTGCTGGATTTGACTGAGAGTGAGTTTGCTATAAATTTTTATTTATTCTCTAATATTTCCCCCAGTCTTCTGAAATTAATTTTGTAAATTTCAAGTAATTGTGTAGTTCTAATTTTTGTAGAAAAATTAAAATTGCCCAATTGACGAATAAAAAGAAAACTTAAATCTTCCTATGGTATGAGGTATATTGAAGCAGAAGCTTATCTTGCCTTAAAGACTGCATCAGGCCCAATAATTTTAAAAACACGTTTTAACTGGTGTTCAATTTTTAAATATATTCTTTTCTAGAAAATTAAAGAGTGAATCTGGCTCATCTAATTTTATGAAATTTAACCACAATTCCAGCAAGGACAATTCAAGAACAGAATAGTGCAGCTCAATCTTAATCATAAATTTTTATGTAAAGTTCTTAATCAGTATTTCTGAATCAGAAAAAATTTAAAACCAGGTTGCATTTGTCCTAGGAATGGCATATTGGTTTAACAATAGAACAACAAATCCAAGGCCAGACTATGAAATTCAAATCCCAGCTTTACCTCTTTCTACTATGATCTGAATGGTTATTTAATCTTCCTCTGCTTCCATTTCCTCATTTGGAAAATGGGAGAAATAGCAGTTATTTTTGCATAATATCATTAGGAAGATTGAATATAGCTATTCATGAGGCATAGCTATTACTGTTTTTATTTCATTGCATTCTTGTGTTTTCTTCAGGATGCTTTCATCCTTGTGTAATCTTTTATCAATACTTTGCATTGGGTTAAATTCAGTTAAATTGCTATTAGTCAAACAAAATGTACCTTAAGTAAAAATCCAGTGACTTGCTGAATGGAAAATAGATTAAAATAGTTTATTTAACAAATGAGTACCAAGCATGTATGATTAGCTATGTTTTGTCTTTTTTAAAGTTTTTATTTCTAAAATAATTATGGGTACATAGAAAATTACAAAAATAGTGCAGAAGTCCTACATACTCTACCTCTTAGCCACTTCCACCAGTGGTTATATATGTATAACTGTAATGCAATCTCAAAGTCAGGAAATTGGCATGGTATGCTATGTGTATAGTTCTATGTCACATTACACATGTGGAAGTTTCTAATGTAATCCCCACTGTGATCAAGATATATTACTATCCATCATCACCAAGGTCTCTCTAGTCACACACTATCCTTCCCTCCCCTACCTCTAACTCTTGGCAACCATTAGTGTATTTTTCAACTCTGTAATTACATTTTAACATTTCCAGAATGTTATAAAATCGGAATGATATAGCATTTCACTCTTTGAATGACTTTTTTTCTCTCGACATACTATACTGCCTATGAGATACAGCCACAAGGTGTATTGGTAGTTCTTTTTTAACTTCTGAGTACATTTTATTCTGTGGGATAGATGTACCACCTGGACAGCTGGGTACATCCCATTTGGAGTTATGAATAAAGCAGCTGTAAACATTTTTGTACATTTTTTTTTCCTGCGAACATAAATTCCCATTTCTCTGGGATAAATGCCTAGGAATCCAGTTGCTGTGGTGCATAGTAAAAACATGTCAGTTTTATAAGAAACTGCCAAACTCTCCCATGCTGGTTGTGTCATTTTACATCCCCACCAGCAATGTGCAAGCGATCCATTTTTTCCAAATCTTTACCAGCTTCGTTGTTAGTATTTTTTTATTCTGATAAATATTAAGTGCCAACTCAATGTGGGTTGAGTTTGCATTTCCCTGATGGCTAAGGATGTTGAACATTGTGTATTTGTGCTTACCTGTTACCCATATGTCCTCTTTGGAGAAATATCTCTTCTTGTCTTTTGCACATTTTCTAATTGTGTTTTTCTTCTTTTAAGTGTTGAATCTTGGGAACTTAAGTAGTTTCATATATGAGGCCTTTTTCATCTATATGGTTTACACATATTTTCTCCCAGTTTTTAACCTTGTTTATTCATCTTCTTAACAGTCACAAAGCAAATTTTGAGGCAGTTCAATTTATTGATTGTTCACTGTTCTAAAGACTGGGGCATTTGTGCCATTTCTGAGAACTCTTCAACAAGCAGTTAGACCTGAGGAATTTATATTCTAAAAGTTATTTTATACTTTCAATTTTGAAGTTTATTATCCATTTTGGATTTAAATTTCAAACTGAGGTGTAAGGTTTAAACCAAATTTCTTTTTCAGGGATGGAAGAGTCAGAAACATGGATCATTCTAGCACAAATTATATAAAAGACAGTACTTCCTCTGAATTATTTTTGCACCTTTGTAAAAAATCAGTTCACTGTATCTAGTTGAAGCTATTTCTATGTTCTCCGTTTTATTCCACTGATCTATATGTCCATCCATTAATCCCATATATTTCTTATTAATGTAGCCATACAGATGCCTTGAAATTGGGTAGTACTTTATTATTTTTCAATTATTTTATCTATTATTCTAGTTCTTTTGTTTTCCACTTATTTTGTAATAATCTATATCTATGAAATATCATTTTATATCATCTGCCAATGTTTTAGGCATTTCTTCTCTGGTTTTATTGGGTGTTTTAAAACTGATTTTTTTCAGTTCTTTTTCTCTTCTTTGATGACTTAAATAACACTTAGAGTTGAACCTTTTTTAATAGCTCAATATGTGCCTGGAGGGAGGCACATTTTTGTTTTTCAGTCTTTTCTCTGTTGGTCAGATTGGATAATTCCTATCCTTCTTGATTCATGTTTACTGTTTGAGTCTTCTGTCACTTTATTTTGCTATTAAACTCATCTATTGAGATTCTTTTGGATCTTTCAGTTCTTAAGTTTCTTTTTGATTCCTCTTTATATCTTCTAATTCTTTTGTAAAATTTCTGTTTCTTTGCTGGGACTTTCTATTTTTTTGTTTTCTCACTGAAATATTTCTTTAGTGACTTTTTAAAAATCCTTGCCATATGATTTTAATGTCTGTGTGATCTTGGTGTTTGTATGTGCTGTTTCTCTTTTCCCAATCAGAATTTGTGGTTATCATAGTTCTTGATATGACAAATGTTTTTAACTGAATCCTGGAAGTCTTACATATTTAATATTATGAGGATTTAGATCTTATTTAAATGTTTTGTTTTATCATATACGTGTGAAAATCCACATTCTCACTAAACTTTTATTGGTACCTGAGAGGACTGCTCCCTGGGAATTCATTTTGATCATTTAAAGTGAAAATCCATGACAAAGAAATAGCCTTCAATTTTAAGAACTCTTAGGTCAAACATAATCATTTTTATGGGAAGTGAGATTTTCCATTTAACCATTTGATTATTGAGATACCAGAACAATGGGGATATATATATATACACACCATTACTGAAACTTAGAGAAAGGATTCCTGAACAAACTTTAGATATTCAGTCCAGATGACTCATAATGGACATAAGATTTTCTCTGAGGTGGAAGAGTGAGTGTCCTGGGCATGTATGCAGATAAGCCAGCCACTGCTGAGATGACTGGAATTCAATTCATAAGAAGTCACTATTAAATAACCTTTGCAATGTTGTGGTAGTAGGGTGTGTTGATGGAAAACACCAAACACAGATAAAAGACCTTAGTTTGATTAATGGAGATTGATACAGAAACTTAAGGAAACAGATCAGGTAATGATACCGCATACTCTCAAATGAAGGTATAGCTTTGAATTTTCCCATGGGGTTATGTATCTTGTGGCTTCATATTAGCAACTTATTCTGAGACTTGCTCCTCCATGCTTAAACTCATCATCACCACTAGTTTCCTTACCAAACAGCCATAATGGCATCAGAGAAAAAGACATTAATTAGACTAAAGTTAGAATCTGCTCAGTAAAAAGTGTTTTCTTGAGAAATTATTTTTCCTTTATAAATTCCAATCTCTATATCTGTAAAATAGGAATGTTAAATTTAACATACAGAGTACATGAGATCACGTGTGCAAAGTGCTTAGTGCTTTGCCAAATGCCCAATAGGAGTGAAGTAAGTTACTTATATTTTTCTCTTTAATATATATTCTGAAATTGGACTTTATCCAACATTAAATGTCTGTATCCCTTCCCTATCAGTGTTCTTGCTTCATCATGCTAATAATTTTCCTTTACATTTTTAAAATACGTATCCCCATGAAAAATTTGCCTCTCTTTTAAGTTTAGTATGGTAAATTGAAACATTGAAGACTGCAGATATGTCCATCAATACCTTTTGGTGAAAAATACCAGTATTTTATTGAAAGTGTAAAAAGTATGCAGACACTTTAAAAAATCTATAAATTATTTGTATTTGCATCAGGTATTTTTTATTTTAATAGAGTATGATCTAAAGTTCCAAATTGACATCTGTTTTCATTGTTTCATTCTTTTTAATAAAATATAAAGTACACACTTTACAATGAAGTAGAATTTTTTATTAGGATATAAACCCATTTAAAGAGAAAATTTACTGGAATTATAGGTAATCCATACAAATAAAATTGAATCCAGATGTGTTTGCACTACTTAACGCTGTAAATGTGACTTCAAATAGAAACTAACTTGAAAAATATAGCAGCTACTCCCAAAGTAAAATTATAAACTACCCTAGGTTTCATTCAATTTAATCTAGCAAAAATTTTTTAATGCCATATAGGGCACACTAAAAAAACTACAGTTGCAACTAAAAAGTTTATACTTTAAGTGAGAGATGAAGTAAATATACAAATGTTTTATAACATAAAATAGAAAATAATAAAAAGCAAAATTGAAAAAGCAGAAAAACTGTAAGACTCATGAAGCAGTAGCCATTTCTTACCATATTTGCTCCTGTGTACAAAGTGTATGTGTATATTATTTTAATTTTGCACTTTTGGGATTATACTGTGTATGTAACTTGTTTCTTTTTTTTTTATTTGGTTTTATTATCATGAACATCATTCCATATCCTTAATTTTGCTAAAAATATTATTTAACTTTTTTTAGGTATTCAATTGTATGAGAATAGTTTAAACATTCTTCTATTGTTGATCTTTTAGTTTGCTTTTCACCACTTAATGCCTTAACAAAAATGGAAGAACAAGATATCAGTAGCACTGATTTGTAACATTGTATGCTCAAATATATCCATATACTCTGTACATCAGACATGGTTAGTACCAGTCCATTACTGGTACTATTATACGTATAATTGTTAAACAGAACTACCCAGATTAAATGACAAAAAAAAAATCCATAAGTAGATTTCCTTATTTGCTAATTTAGCTTGCCATTCACATACATGTATATAGTCAAAATTTTCACAAATTTACCCAAATTAAATAATACAATTTATTGTGTACCTGCCATTATTTAATATTTGTTAAAATATTTCTTAATTAAAAAACACATTGATTATTTTTTGTCTTCTATTAAAAATATGGATTATTGCAGTAAATTAGGATATGAAATTTGATAGGGAAGCATTTTATTTACTATTTTAGTCTCAGGTGTCTATAGTCTCATCATTAATATCATTAAAATATTTCTCTTTGAGATATTTGTTTGTAGTATAACAGTGACTTTTAGTCAGAGAATAAGTAGTGGCAAATAGTATTTTAGCCTATTATTGTTTTCATCTATAGGATTTAGCTATCTTTAGTATCTTACTGGGATGTTATAAAATGTATATTTAAAAAAATATATATGTAACATGCTTTCCACAATAGATGGTATACACAGGATAAAAGACCACTTCTTCCTTTTCTTCTTTCCTGTTTGCATCATTAGTTAGAACATAAACTGATCTGAAGAAAGTTCTGTAAGGAAAAGTACTTTATCAATGGGATCTTTTTAAACAGTGAAAACATTTATCTGGAATATTGTTCCCACCAGGATAGCTGGACTAGGATGACTTCTAAGATTTCATTCATGCTATGATTTTGGGATTCTGAAATGGTGACAGTAATTGGTAGAGAATCTTCATTGGTTAGTACAGTTTCTTAAATTTAATAGTCAAATCATAAAAACATCTTAAAACATTTACAAAACTCAATGAGTTGTTTTTTAATTGAGTCCAATTACCTAAAAAATTAAGCAATACTTGATTCTCTTAGATTTTCCTTGAATAAGTATATAATTTATATAAAAGAAGTAATTCTAGTTCTGTATCATTATTCCACAAAATATTCAGCGATACTCAAACAGAGACATGATATTTTTTTCATTTTTCACCCATCTTTTTTCCTTATTACATGGGCATTACTCTGATTCTTACAAGAAAAGAAATATTCTCCTTGCCATTAAAACGTTCCTTCTCAGTATACACTAACTCGTATCAGATGACAGTGTGATGGGTAACAGCATAAGCCGTGTTTATGGCATCCAATCTTCATTCAGTTTTCTTTGCTCCTAATTAATGGAGAAAATTATGAATTCAAGATACTTTCCACTAAGAGTTCAAAAAATAAAGTACACTAACTTTTTTTGTCTCATGAATTTTGCTTTCTTTGCCTACAAATACTGGAGGAAAGGATCCTATTTGTCTTAATCCCTCAGTGATTATTTCTTCTCTGCAGCCTGTACTTGGGTTTTGTTACAGAATGCTTTGTAGGCCCCTTCCTTGTCTCTCACTCAGACTGCTCTGACCTTGGATTGCTGAGAAGGGCAGAAAACATTTAGGAGCACCGAACAGTGTGACTTCTATTCTGTTTGTTTTTCACTGTTCTAACTTGGCTTGAATCAGGCTTCCCAGAAGAGAATCCAGGAGGTGGGGGTCATATGTGTGTTTAGATTAGAGCAGTATTTTTCCAAAGGCAGAAAAAACGTTATCCTATCAAGGTTTTTTTTTACATTAGGTAATCTCACTGGTCTTGCTTAAATATTTTAAAACGTTTTCCATCCAGTTCCTCTCAGCCTTTCAGATTCAGATTTGGTCTCCTTTCAGCCTGTGCTCTGACACTCTTGTGGACTCTGCAGTTTCTCCTCTCCACCTCCCAAGGAGCAAACTTGATTTAGAAAGTGAAGATTCTTGTATTCGTATTCTACAGTTGCCATAATAGATTACCACAAATTCACTGGCTTAAAACAACACATTTATTATTTGACAGTTCTATAGGTCCAGATTCCCACACACCTCAGAATGGGCCAAAATCAAGGTAGCAGAAGGACTATGTCCTTTCTGGAAGATTCTCTAGAGGATCACCCTTGCCTTTCTCAGCTATTAGAGGCAGCTTACATTCCCTGTTTTGTGACACTTTCTCCATCTTCAGTGCCAGCAATTACATCTCCTTGTCTCTTTCTGTAGTCATTGCTCCCTCCTCTGACCACAGCTAGGGCATGCTCTCCAAATATCAGGATTCATGTCATTAAATTGGGTCCTCCTGGATAATACAGGATAGGCCCTCTTCCCATGTCATTAACCACATCAGACAACTACAGAATCCCTTTTGCCATGAAATTACCAAATTCAGTTTCTAGGAATTGGGATATGGATGCTTTTTCAGGGCAATTGTTTTTTCTATCATAATTCTCTCTCTCTTTTTTAAATGGGTCACACTAGTCTGGAAACTTGAGTATACTTAACGCCCCTCTTCTCCCTTCCCACTGTGAACCCAGGATACAGTCATTTTAAAGGTACAAACCAATAAAAAGATATGGCTTCTTCCCTAAAGCAGTTATTAGTCTAATAAAAGACTTGAATGTGATCATTGTTATATACTTGGTGGGGTTTTGTGTGTGTGTGTGTGTGTGAGAGAGAGAAACAGAGAGAGAGAGAGAGAGGAATCTTAGGAAATGTGAACCCAAAAATCTCTTGGGGGATTCAAGAAAAGTTGTCTAAAGATGGCTGTGGTGTGGCAGTGGGTTTTATGACTATGCTAACCAGAGAAGTCAGTTCATATGGAAAAAGCTGTAGCTATGGAATTTTTGATTTGGAAAATAATTACATGTCATAACCATATTTTTCTTTTCCTCATTCCATATTTTTAAAGAGAGCTAACAGGAATCAGAACCCTAGTTGACTTCATAGGAAGTGTGGAGCCTTACTCAGATTCTTATCTCTTTAACCTCAGGCTTTCCAGTGGTAGTATCCTACACCCTGAATTCTGTGAAGTTTGAAAAAGCCAGCAGCATTAAGCTTTTAGAAAGGCATACAGAAAACATTCAATAATGTTATATGTCTCTGTCATCGTTTATCATCATGATCTCTGCTTGAGTTACTCATCCCTTTTCTTCTATTAGTAGATGAAACAAGTACATTGATTCAAGCCAGCTTTCTCTTTTATTTATTGTTTAGGAGTTGTCTCTAGATGTCTAAATGTTCTGTAGTTCTCCAGTTGTGTTGCTTAAGCGGGTGTGGAGTGAAGCCATGTGGATAGATAGTAATGCCTTTATTTAGATAGGAGTTGTCAGTTTCCTACTAGAAAGTTTTATAATAATTTATGTTATGGAGAGATCCCTTGTTCATTTTTAGAATTATGTTTTTACATAACAAAACCAAAAAGACAAGGGGAAATCAGAAACATTTTGTGGGGAGGGGGAGGGAATGGGTTGAGGGCAGAAAGCACAAGGGACTGAGGTGATGGTGCACTGGTGAAATGGTGGTGGGAAATCCATGGAGACCACAATTGGATGTCAAATATATATAAATAAAGAAAAAAAATTATGTTTTTATTTTTAGTCTAATGAAACAATGTGGAGAATACTTGCAAAACTATTTTTTATTTTGATTAAGTGATATAACCTTAAATAAAATTGACCTTCAAAGTAGCTTCTTTTAAGATATTTAGAGTTCTCCAATCTTCCTGGGGGGTGTTTAAGGAAAGTTGTTCAGAGGTAGATGTGGGTTGGGCAACAGATTGAGTAAAGTTCTAATTAACAAATAATAGAGTTGGTCTATTTAATGATAATGAAAATGTTATTATACAGTATCCCAAGGGGGTTTCTTCTCACATAAGGAACAGAAAACCATTTGCTACTTTAGCAAAGATTAAATTGCCACATTTTAATCATGTGCTTGAATTTGAGGTTAAAAGTTCAGGGTTGAAAATACTTGAATAATAAAAACCCTATAAATCCAATCCAATCATGAGAGAATCATTAGGCAAATCTCAATCCAGGGACATTCAGCAGAAGACCTGACCAGGACTCCTTAAAACTGTCACAGTCATTAAAAACAAGGCAAGTCTGAGACACTACCGCAGTCAAGGAAATCCTAAGGAAACAAGAGAACTAAATGTAATGTGAGCTCCTGGATGGGGTCCTGGAATAGAGAAAAAGGACATGGGGTGGGGGGGAACTGAGGAAATCCAAAAAAGGATATAGTTCAGTTAACAATAATTGTTTCATTAATTTGCTGACTGATGTACCACATTATTGTGTGGTGTTAATAATCATGAAAACTGGGTGAGGTATATTTGACAACTCATTGTACTACATTCACAATTTTTCTGTAAATCTAAAACTATCTTAAAGCTAATTGTTTTAATTTAAGAGTAAATTTTGCCTAAATGAATGAGTTTCTGCCACAGGGTAACTGGAGCAAACCCTCAATGCTACTTACTGCGTGACTAAGACCAAAATTTCTGTGTTCCTTGGGGCCCTCTCTAGAACACACCTTAGATTTGGAGTATTGCACCATGGTACTGGGTTCTTGACCTCCTGTTTCTCTCTGTTTCACTGTAAATTGCCACAGGTTAAGAAAACTAAAGTTCAAGATGTTCCAAAGCATTATTTGATTTCACTAAAATTAACACATCCAGTTTTTAGAAGCCTCTGGGATAAGCCAACTATTTCTACAGTTGAGAAAAACTGACACAGAGAAATTCTGTAACTTGCCCAGAACCATTGAGATGTTTACTGACAGGCTGTACATGAGAACCTGGTTATTACCTCAATTCCAGACCTTTCTGCCTCCTTAAATCTATGCCTTCTTTGAGAAGAATGCACTTCAGCAAGATAGACTTTTTAATGTGTACTTTTTTTTTTAACTTAAAAAATATTTGAAGTAATAATAGCTACTTGGGAAGTTGCAAAAATACTACTGTGAACTCTTCACCTGCCTTCCCTCAATAATACTGTTAGACTATAGAACTTAGTTTTCAACCATTTATTTAATGTGTGTGTGTGTGTCTGTTCCACTTCCATTTTATCCCAAGTATAGGCTCGAGTAGCCACCATCATAGTCAAGATTCTCAAAATATAGAACTTTCCATCATGACATTCTTTTGTTGTTAGAACTCTTCCTCTCCCAATCTATTGGTAATCACCATTTTTTTTTCTCCATCTATCTAGTTTTGTCATTTCAAAAATTTTTATATAAATGTAATCATACAGTATGTTACCTTTTGAGACTTCAATTTTTCCCTGAGTATAATTGCTTTTGAACTCCATCCATATGGTTTTGTCTATCAATAGTTCTTTTTATTGTTAATTAGATTTTCATGATACATATGAATATCTAGCTTTTTAATGACCACCTCCCCCATCATGAGGGACATTTGAGTTTTTGCGATGAAGGAAAATAAGCTGTTAATATTTTATACATGTGTATGTGTGGATATAAGTTTTCATTTCTGTGGAATTAATGCCCAAAAGTGCAATTGCAGGCTGATTGGTAATAAGTAATGTCCTATTTAGTTTTTTAAGAAATTGCCAAGCTGTTTTCCAGTGTAGGTGTACCTTTTATTTTCCTACCACTGAAGAAATAAAATCAATTATCACACCCTCCCCAGTGTTTGCTCTTGTCATTCTCTTTTATCTTTCTCTCCTAACTGGTGAGTAGTGAGATATCTTTGTGGTTTTAATTTTAATTTCCCCAATAGCCAATGGTGTTGAACATCCTCTCATGTTCTTGTCCTTTGGTAAAATGTGTATTCCTATCTGTTGCCCATTTTCTAGTTGAACTGGTTCTTTTTTGTTGTTGTTTTTGAGTTCTGAGTGTTGTTTACAAATGCTATAAGATCTCCTTCAGATATGTGCTTTGCAATTTTTTAAAGGTTTATTTATTTATGCATACAAAAACTGGGGTACAGGCCAGAGGCATGGGGGGTGAGAGGATTCACCAGAGACAGAGTGGGGAGCGGAACAGGAAGATAGACTGAAATACACTGCTGAGGGGAGCAGCAGGCGAGGCAAGGAGAGGTCTGCTGTGTCATGTGGGTCCTTTCCTTGGCCTGGGATCAAACTGGCGCTGCTGTGCTGCAGATGCTTCACAGTGCAGCGCTCAACCCACTGCACCACCAGGGCGGCCCCTGCAATTTTTTTGTTGTCAGTCTTTTTTGAGCTCACTTTTTACTAACCCTGTAATGTCTTACCGTTTCCTAGAAGTTCCGATCTTACCTTGGGGAGAAAGTTCTTACTTTTGAACGTCAGAAGTCAAACTTTCTGGGGTTTTATTGTAAAAGAAAGTGGTTTTTCTGTCCCCTCTGAACTACTCAGTGAAGCAATTCTGACACTTCCTTTTGGGGATGTCTGTGCTGAATCGTTTGGTTATATATAGTAAGATTATTGTTACCAATATGGCTAGTTTGTTCTCATGTACTTTTTAAGCTAATCACTGTGAATTTACCCCCTTTAGAATTTATTGAGGATAACGTCTTAAAAAAGAAAGACCAAAGACCATTTAACTTCTCAGACTTTTTTTTTCTCTCTCTTTCTCTCATTTTGCCTGAATGGCAATCTATATTTTGTCATTTTTCTTGCCATTAGAGCATCAAATGATTACATGACATCCTTCTAAGTGTAAGTAAGCTATGTCAAGACTTCAGAGGTAAGATTCTTTTTGTTCAAAAATTTTTTAATTCTGTTATCAATATTCAAGAACTGAGGACCAATATTATAAGCAAGAAAGTTCTTACCTTTCTCCTAGCCTGAGAGATGTGAAGATGATTGAAAACTGGAACTTTCAAGTAAACCTCCACTTATTGAGTATCCGCTGTGTGCCAGCATTGAATTGTACACATTGTTTGCAAAGATGACTATTAAAGGGGTTCAAGAAGGGCATTAACTCTTTCAGCAACTGGGTCCTTTATTAGCTTGTTGATCACTGTTACACACAAAGTGCGGATAATTGTGTGCAAAGTTGAGAGCCCTGTCTAACTTTACCTTGTTGATTAGAGATTCAGGACAAGGACCCAAGTCTTCTAATTTCTAGTACAGTACTGATCAAAACTTAAAGAAGCTGAGGGAAGTGTTTGTCATTCATTAAATTTTCACAAGAGGAACTTTTTTTCATAACCTAAAAAGAAAACTAACTGGAATTGACTTAAAACTAAGGAGTCATTCTATACTTAGAGTTCTAATAATAATTCCAAATAATAGAATTTAAAATGATCAAAATTTTAATAAATCAGAATGGAAGTAAATGACTATACATATGTGTTTGTGCATAACCTTCTGAATTTCATATACTTGATTTCACAGAAAACTTTCTCATGTTTTATTTTCATTCATAGTTATATTTTGCCTTCATTTTTGGTTATATTTTAGTATCTTCATTTAACTTTACCTCACCCTCACCCCAAAGTGCTTGGTAGCAAAATTATTATGGGACTAGCTCAGAATTTGCTATACTGTAGTGAGACTGGTGAATGAAAACCCAGAGATCACATGAATGAAGAAGAAATCTTTTCTCTGCTGATTCCTGAGGAAGCATGTGAAAAATCTTTTTCTGTCTTGTAGTGGTTTCTTACTCCTTGCCAAAGGAACAATAGATAACATTTACAAAAATATGATCTTTATGAAAGTTGCTAGGTTACTCAGTTTTGAGCCTTTTTCTTGATAATACATAATCCTGAAAAAACACTGAGAAATGTAGAGGTAAGAAATAGAGAGAGGAAATCAGTAATGTGAATAAATGGGAAATTGATATTATCATTAAGGCACCGGATGTGGTAATAAATAGATTACTAGAAAAGAGTTGAATACTAGCCAGGAAAGGATTCCAGTTAACCGTAAGCTATAATAATATGCCCTCGGTTCTAACCCCCCCCCCCCATTTTTATTTTCCTAACTCCCTCAGAAACAGGCATTTCACCATAGATCCTTTAAAAAGTTTTCTACTGGGTGAAGTAATTTTCTCCAAATTACACACAAAAAATTATGTTTGTATTGCAGCCTCACCCCTGTATCATTTTATGTCTCACTCAGATTCCTAGCAACTCTAGTATTTCCCTCTAATGATATTTCTGATTTATTAATGAACATTATGTTTACCTGGAGAACCTTCTATATGCTCTATGAAATATAGATATGTAAAATATCAAAACCATCTGTGACTGTCTTCCTGCCAGGGCTGGTCTGTGGGCCATCTGGCCTTTCTTCCTTCCATTGCTCCATTGTCCTGCCTTTGGTGTGCACGCTCCCCCTCCTCCTGCGCTGCAGCCCCATGGGCCTCCTCTCCATTTCTCTTCATCACATCAGGCTCTTTTTTACCTCTTTGCCTTTATGCTGTGTCACCTAGCAAGAAGGCTCCTTCTGGGTTGTTGGCAGAGCTGCTTCCTCACGGTTTGCAAAGGACATGTCCTTCTTTGCAGGTACCTCTCCCTGAGCCTGCTCTTCATCTTAAAAGCCCCCTGTCATCATCTATCCCAGGCCTCTCCTTCCTTCCCTCCTTTCTGATATGTTTCCCCCACTAGAGCATCAATCTCTCTGAAATAGGAGTATTATGGGCTCTGAAATATTTGATAGATAAATGATTGAATCATTCAGTCAAAGAAATCAACACCTAGGACGCAAAGGCTTCCTGAAAGGGAGAGTATGTGAGCTGAGTTTGAAAAGTGGACAGTGTGAAGATAGGTGGTAGAAATATCAGAGTTTAGCAGGAGAGAGCCTTTTGTCAAGGTGGTACTATAAATGCTAAATTTTGGAAAGGAGCTGGGCCTGTACATGTCTGTACTGAGATAGGCAGGAAATAAGGCTAAAGAAAGAATAAGGTTTGGGGAGTCAGGAAGAGTTTTTAACTAGGGGACAGATATGATCATGATGACAACAGCGTGGCATCTGATAGATGAGTAAGACTGTGTTCGGTAATTGCCAAGGAGTAAAAATCTTCACACTCTACTTCCTGTTTTGCTGAATTTTTTTTGCCTCATTGATGACTAAGCTTATTAATGCCCCAGAGTGAAGCAGAATATAAGAAAAACTGGCACTGTTTGGTTAGCGAATTCTTCCTGATGCTTGGTGTGTCAGGCATTTCATGTCTAGTACAGTGGCTGTGACAGGGTACGGTATACTTAGCAGTATTGCTTTTACACAGTGTCCCTGAGACACAACTGGAAAATGTCACTATTGATACTTGAAGCAAAAGACAAAGCTGGCAAAAGTCTCCCTTGACAGGAGGGAGACAGATTTAATAAATGAACCTTACCTATTAACATGTAATTTATAAATCTGGGAATAACCACATGTAAGAAATGTATTTATTGAAGCATGTTCTTCTTTAGGAAACTTTAAGGGCTGCATGGAAGCATATGTAGATTTCCTGTCCTGTTGACAGTTTTGCTTTTGATATGTCATTTGCTCTTTGTAGATTGGCTTTTCTTTTTCTGCCTGGACCTGTCCCATGATCCATTCCAGCTGTAACATTCCTAGATTACTAGGTCACAAATCTTACCTTGTTTTGAAACTGGAGTGCAGTGGCCGATTTGGTGTTTTTGTATTTATTTACAAAGCTGGATTCTAAGTGAAATATTTCAGTCAGCAAAGATACTATTTTGTACAAAAAGTGGTATATTTCACTCTTGAAATTAGTTCATACTGTTATCACCACAGAAAAGGAAACTTTTTCCCCTTCCAGAATATTGGTGTTCAGAGCTGTTGCTTATTGATAGGGGAAGGGTAGTTGCCATGGTGATCTAGCAGCCTCTGGAGGGAATGCGGTCATGGCCTTTAGCATCCGGCAGCCCAATCAGTTTGGAAAGCCCCTCTGAAAACAATTTCCTTCCATGGAAATTATTCGAGTTACTGAAATAAAAACAATTCGTTTCTGTAGCTCAGATATGTCCAAAGTTTGTTTAGTACATTTACCTAATGTAGTGAAAATCATTTATAACAGACCAGTATACATGCAATTTCCTCCAAAGATGAGCTCAAATATATTGCTTGGCAATTATGCCATCAATGTGCAAAGCATAACCTTTAATCTCTTTTCAACCATGATAGTCTCTTTTCAATACGAAACTGATCAAATGCTTTTCTCAATATTGGGGTGTTCAGACTTTCAGTGAATGATTTTAGGTGAGGAGACTCTCATGGCTTACAGAAATCTGCTCAAGCCAGGCTGGACGAGACAAGTGATTTAATACGCATACATACTACTCAAATAACAGTAACTTGAGCCTGAAATCAGTAGTTCTGAACCCAAGGTTGCTCGCAGCGCAGATTGATGTGTGAACACTGTATTTACAGGACCACGACCGCACATTTTCTCTGCAGCTGTGTTTAACGGTTATCAGTTTGGCGCGCTGCATGATTGTTTTGGATTGAGAATAGACACTTTAGATCCCTTTTGGCAGCTCTGCAGTAACTGAAGTACCTACTGCTGAAGTGAGTCATATGAACTTAATTAGATTTGTTACATAATTAGCATTTGGGGGAACCTAAGGAAAATCCTTGTGGGTTAGTGATTTGTTATGTCAGATATACGTATGTTTATGTAGGGGACTGGGAATTGAAAATGATGAAATTCCAAAGCATGGTAAATCCAGATATATTGTATGTATGTGTGTATGTGTATATGTGTGTATATATATCTATATGTGTGTGTTTAATTGAGTTTTTAAAGGTGATACTTTGCCATGGATTACTGAAATGCTTCTCCCAGACAACTGGAAACTATGTGCTTTCATGCATGGCCTTCCTCAGCCAGCCATGTGTACCTGATGGCACTCTGTGTGCAGCTTGCTTTATACCTATCAAGAGAGCCCACAGCTATTTAATAAACAGCCCAGGGCCAGCAGTGGACTCAGTGCCAATAATCACTAAAGTCAGTGAATACAGTCTGAAACAAGGAGACACTGCACAACACTTAACTTTATTTAAGATGAATTTAATTGTAATGTCCTTACTCTATTTAATTGCAAAAAAATTTTCCATTTTATTAAAAATTTTCTTTAAATAATTCAGAAATTTTCTTCAGTAGTTTTGGAGTTCTGTCAAGTGAGTTAACCATGAAGAATAGCTATAAATATTTACTGTGAGGACAGGATTAAAATTCATATTAGCGTTTAAGTTAAGGCTGGTATAAAATTTATAACCTATGTTTATTTAAAATATTTTTTAATCTATTGAAAAGCTCATATTCTTACCAATTACTTAGCTACCTAAATGTGTGTAGATTCTATCATGGATAGGGAAGAAAAGGAAGCAAAATATAATCTGATGAAGCATTTCAATGATTTTCTTATTTTTATAGTAGAAGAAACTTTTATCTTACAGTCTACTATAGGGTGAACATGCAGTTGTTCTTGGGAATGTCAAGTTCAAAACTCAATGTGGCAACTAATGCCCTTCTCAAATCAACTACTAGCAATTTGCTAGAAACAAGTTACACATATTCATCCCTACTCTCATGTCCCTAGCAACTACCTAAAAGAAACAAAACATTCAAATCCAAGTTTAACCTACTGTAAACACTGATGAAAGAGACCTGTCTATTCCCCTCCACACCAAAAAAGGGAACTACTACTATACTTTTTCTGCTTCACTTTTATTAGTTTTTTTTTTTTTTTAAATTCCTGATTGGACTTGACATAAACAAGCAGGCAGCTCCTCCAGTTTCTCCTTCACAGCTGTGGTGATAGCACTACATATAAATTTTACCTTGTAGCCAAGCCATTCTTTTGCCCACCTTTAAATCTTAAGTCCTTTGCAGTGCACCCAAGATTAACCAGGAAGGCTGGTTCAAATTCCTACAAAACTGTGCACCTGTGTGACCTTGATCACCTCATTTAACCTTTGCCAGCTTTGGCTCCTCACTCGTCACTACCGCATTGAGTCATTGAACGGATTTGGTGAAACTATAGAAATACTTTATTACTTAGTAAGATCATCGCTTTGGTTACCACACAGTGAATGATTTTTCCACACTTTGTATGCATGTATATATTCCTTTCGAATGAAATAGTAGACATATGAACAAATAAATCTCTCCTGGATATATCCGTTGGTTTCTTGGACTGAACCCCAGGATGTGTTAACTGAATACAGCATTATTGGGTATGTGCTTATGTATATCATTAACTGTAGTATATAACAAGTTAGGAAACTCTTGTGATCTCTTTGGGGAAATCAGTGTTAGGTCTGAGCCTCTGATTCCAGATTCAGAGAGGTTATTAAATTTATTGCATTCAGTCTCAAGTAAAGAAATAGCAAATAGTATAAAAGCTGTGGTACATCTAAATAAGAGTGTGATCATTAGTCTTTTATACCAACTAAATAAATTTAGTTCATCTGAATTTATTAATAAGTACTACCTGTGTATTTCTATTATTATCTTCATACTAAATTATAAAATAATCCAGACTAGTCTTAGTCATTGACCATTCCTTCACTACTACATTTATGGTTTTATCAGGCTTAGAAATTTGTCTACACAGACCAAGTAACACAGATTTTGAGATAATGTACATAATGGCTGTATCTTATTAGAATACAATTTTCTAAGTCATTCCTTTCTTAGGTTAAATATTCCTGACAGAAACTTGTTTGCTTTGTTGATTATTTCAATTATTAAACTTTGGGAATGCTACTACTACTAAGATACAATCAAGTTTTTGACCATATCTCCCTATAAATTTATAGCCAAAGACATTTATTTTTGCTGTAACTTTCCTTGGTAAAATTGCAGTGATCTAGTGAACAGAATTAAACTGCTGGAAAATAATTTGGTCTGATTTATTAATTCAGCAAAACTGCGCTTAGATTCTGTCCTGGTATAACACACAAGATTAACTTTCCGAAAAAAGTGTAATTTCACTAAAAACATTGGAACTTCTCTTTTTTTGCATTATGTAGATGAAATTGATCCCCCCTTTTGTTTTTTACATTTAGCAAATTATGTTATTATTCTTTTAAATATAAGCTGAAAAGTAGCGATTTAACCTATTTAAAGAGAAGGAAAAAGACGTTAAAAAAAAAAAACCCTTACATTGTAACAAGAGTGTAATTTATAAAACAGCTAATATTTAAATTGTCTTTTTTTATCCAGTTTCTCAGATTTTTCAGGAAGACAGTGTCAGAGAGTAGGAAATCAATCTAATCTACTAGTTTCATTTTGCTAATTAGTCTTGAAATTTGCAAACAGGTTGTAAAATCGGGACAGTGACGAGAACTAATGGAAATTTTCTTAGAGCAGTTTCAATTCCCCACATTTCCCCACATTCTAAAAGAACGTATTTCCTATGTCATGAGACAAAAGAAATTGTGAGGCTCCTTTAGCCAGAATTGATTTCTGCCTTCCATCCACTGTTAGAATGCTACATGAAGAATTTTATAGAAAAACAAGCAGAAAAACCGAATGCTTCATAGGATCATCAAAAGTTGTTTTACAGGAGTATTTTACATTTCCTGGTGCCAAGCAAAGCAAAAATCCTACCTTACAGAGAGCGATTTTTCATGAGATGACGCCCGGCTGCTCGTCGCTTATGTTTATCATTATGCATCCACATTATAAGGAAATTCCACTTTCAAACTTTGCTGCCGCTGATGCTTTCTTCTATAGGAAGAATTTTGAACTATAAAATTTGAGAAGCTTCAGCGTCTGTGGAAATTTGAGAGCCTTTGCCTGCCCCCCTCTATTGAATAAAAATATTTTAACAAAAGCATCGTAACCACACTACATTTTAAACGTCAAATTTGCACATAATATATTTCCAAGCTTTAGACTCTGGACTTTTAAAAGGCTTCTAACATCTTAGGTGACTGATTGCAGCAAATAAACAGGAAGATTTAATGAAGAAAAGATATTTTAGCCATTGTTTTCACAGTGCTCTTCAGGTGAATATGATGAGGCAGATTTGGGTCATAGCCCAAGAATGTATGTAGGGGAGAGTTTGAAAGCAGAACTTTATAGGTTTTATCTGCAAAATAAAAGTAATTTGGATGGGTGCTAATTTTATATTTTGTGAAAATTAAAAAGAATTAATATTATTAAAATCTTCACTACAGTAATGGGATGATAATGGACATATGTAGTTTTAAAGTGATTTCAGATAAGATTATAAAGTATAGTGATATGACTTAATCACTTTCATCTATTTTTTATTGTAAAATAGGGAAATATAAAACTCATTTTAAGAAAAAATATATATAGTAAAGCACTGATTTTAATGTTAAATTTTGATTTTAAAATTTTTGTTCTTCAGTCTCTACAGTGAATATATTAAATCCATGGATCATTTTATGTTTAACATATTGAATTTGAACTATGAATCATTTCTAAGTACATTTTAAAATTACTACCTTTGTAGCTTTTTCAGGGAAACCCATTTATATCAGAAATAATATTTCTGTCTGAAATAGAAAAATAAACTTCCATTTAAAAAATATAATTTAAATTTATATGAAAATCCTAATTCACTTTTTTTCTTTAAAAGAAAATCTTAGAAAACAAAAACTCTAGCAGACTGCTAGTAATTTGCATTAAAGAGTGAGAAATGAATTTTGTTTTTAAAAGTCAGCAGGCTTTGAAGATGTTCTAGTAAAGTATAAGATCATAGTTTTTAATTTAGTCAAGATTATGATTTTTTACATAGAAGTTATTCTGAAATAGTCAGGCTTGACTCTAATGTCTAAGGTTTTATACAAAACTATAAAATTATATTTTTCATATACTGTTTTAGTTAGGAACATTGATTCAACTGTTTTAAAAGTGAGAAACTCATATCAGCAAATGTTTTTTCAGTACATCTCATGTGCATGGTACTAGAAAAATAAAATTAACAATTCATGTTTGGGGGACCATCCTGTTATTTTAGGCATAAATTTAGGGACTCTGCTGTCTGATGAATTAATTTCATTGATCTGTACTATATAGACAGACAAATACATATTTTAAGCAAAATTGTATTTATTTAATTAATTCAGTTTTGAAATTAATTTGGAGTTGCTGGCATAATGCCTTTACAGGTTTCTGTGACTCATTTGCTGAGAAAAGTGTGATTCAAGACACCAGAGTCATTTTTTCTCATCTGCTGAAACTCATGTTTTGGCCTTGGGCAAGTTTTCATGGCACATTAAAAACAGATATTCTCTGATAATATTTGGAATCTAGATGCTGTCTAATCTTACATAAATAACTAGGGCTAACCAAAATATGTGTTTATATTCATGGATTCTAAAGCTTTCAAATGTGCATTGTTTTTCTATAATAGTTTAGGTTTTCTCATTGTTGTACGGTTTAACTTTTACACTGTTCATTATGACCTTTTGCATATAGAACAAAATCTGTGTCGTTTTACTGTTAAGAAAAATGAATGAGGACTAAATGGTATTGGAATTCAGGTTTAAAGCTAATCACATTCACAAATCACTTATAGCTAATATTCCTCTTAAAATTGTCTCCTAGAGAAGAAAATATAACTATCATCTATCTTGTTCATTGCTCATTATATTTGTAGTTTACCCCTTTTGGAAACAAAATATATCTTCATAGTTTAAACGTGTGATAGTAGTTTAATAAAGATCATATGATATAATCCGGACCTATTTGTTGAAAAGTAGTTTGAAATCAATTTTCTTAGTTATTACTTTGAAATTAAGCCATAGACTGATGTTTCTCATTTTTCTATGGAGAAATATAAACTGATTTATCAGCTAATCATGTAGGCAACATATGCCATAAACTTATGATGTGTTCCTCATTATAGTGCCCTGCTTTTCTGACTTTTCATTAAATGTTCAGAAAAATTAGTCAAATAGTTTCTCAGGAAAATGAAAGTGGTTTCATCACTCTAGATCAGCTATAAGTGGGAACAAGATGAGATACAGTCTTGCATAATGGAGTATATCTGACTTTCTAAAGAACTGTAAAAAGTTATTTCAAATTTGTTTATAGAAATCTGAGCCTGGAATTCTTGAATTAATAAAATACCAAAATGATTGCTTTAAGAATATATTGAATGATACTGTATGACCTTTATTATTGACTTTATGTTTCAAAATGTGTATGCTTTGATTACATTAATTTATTTATGAGGCTCTTTTACTTGTGACCTTGTAGATGCAGAATGACAGTTTACTTTTTAGGTAGCACTGCTTGCAAATTATGTTCCTTTTCAGGCTTTTGGGTAGGGGCTTAAGCCATTTCTTGAGCTCCTGGACTTAGCTCTGTAGCCATAATCCATGTATCCTTCTAGAAGACCAGCAACTGGCAATTAGTGGCCAGGCTCCTTGCCCACCAGGGGGCAGTACTGTACCCTACTGTTCTTTGAAGCCTGTGTGCATCCTTGCTTCTGTCATCATATAGTGGTCTCCACCCTCCTTCCTTGTACAGCACTTAGCTTTTTTTGATATTATCTTACATTTTGTAAGGCTAAGTAATTTAATAGTAGCTCTCCTGGCATAGTGCTATAAGGGTATTACTTCTTCATGTTGATTGTCCTCTGCACCAGAATCTTGTCTTCAATGATGATTTGGTCTATCATTTCAAATACTTTCTTTATTATGGCTTGGGGAATCTTAAGAGGCAATAAAAAACCTAGCCATTATTGAACACTATGGTATGTGATGCACCACACATCAGGCACTTTTCATATGCTACTGCACAATGTATGGATCCAAATGGGCAAGGGTTGCATAGTTACAAAACCATTGGACAAGCCAATAGCATAATTTTAATACTTTTGCTATTATGTAAACGAAAATCCACAGAGTTTAAGTCATAGATCAGATTCCGTCCAGACTGAATTCCAAATTCTATGCTGTATCAATTTCTTATACAGCCTTGCCCTAACAGAGATTGATTAAGGGTGAACCAAACTGCAATGTAGAATGCCTGAGACTGATCTCAGTGACTCCCATTACATGGTGATAGGAAAATCTATGGTTGCTTTACTTGGAACTTTATCGGGGAAATGAGGTTAAATGTTGAGAGGTACTGAGCGACTTCACCAAATCCCTATTATATATGTATTTATATACACATATAATATATAACCTATATTGCAATCATCAAAATATAGGAAAAATGCAGTACATTTAACTTTTAAAAAGCTGTATTATTTTATCTTAAAACAGTAATAGAGCCTATTCCGTTCATTTTTACTTACCCTTTCTTACATGCTAGATAATTTACAGGATCTCTGTCCTTCACAGTTCACCAAGATACTTAGAAATTTGTTTTGTTATGAGTAGGCAGATGATATATTTTGCCTGCATTTATGATTTTTACAATTTTGAAATTATTATTTCCCATCATCTGCTTCTTTTTCTGGTTGTAGTATACACAGCAACAACCCAGATGGCTAATATAGAAACAAGTTGAGTCATTCTTATTTAAATCATTTAGGATAACCTAGGAGTTTCCTAATTCTGAAGCCATCTGTTTACTCCTCTGTGTTATTGTTGTGCTTAAGTGTATAATTTCAGCTTCATCATCTCTTCACTCTATTTTCCTTATTTACAATTTAAGAGGCTTCTTAAATTGAATTTAACCCATTATGCCTCTGAAAGTTCTGTTATCTAATCTTACATATATAACCTTAAAAAAAAAAACCATTTTGCCTTCGATTTTACCAATATTTGTTTTTATTCCTATCTTATATTTTTGATTTGTATATGTATTTATTTTTTAAATTGTAAAAAAATTATTTATTTATATATATTTTACATCATTTTTCATTTTTAAACAATGTTTGCTTTCTTTTTTCAGGTGTAGTCCCCTTAGAATTTCCACCACCATTTCACTGTGCACCATCACTCAGTCCCTATTGCTCCTCCCTCCCTATTCCCAGACCTTCTCCCTCCTTCTACCCTGCAGGATGTCCTATCCAATTTTTTGTTATACTGTCCTCAGTAGTGGTGCCTCAGAATTTACAGAAAAATGACTACAAATATGAACATTGGAATCAGATTTGAATCTTAGTTGCCTATGAACTTACCCAAGGAACTTGACCTTTGGCAAGTTTCTTCACCTTGGTTTCCTCAACTGTAAAATGGAATAAATACTTACCTCATAGATTTGTTAAAATCACTTATTCATCCCTGCTACATCTCTGGTTACTATTGTGTTATTAGCGTTATCAAAAGAAAATTCACATAATTACAAAGATATTCAGAAGTAAGTTCATGGCAGATGTTGGACTTATTGCAGTGATTATTTCACAATATATACAAATATCCAGTCATAATGTGTACCCTGAAATGGATGTATAGCTATATGCCACCTATATTTAAATATAAAAAAGATGTAAATTCAAATACCATCTACCAGAATCTTACACAAGGATCTTTTGGAAGGCATATTTACTTTTCTTTGAGTATCTGGTTGCTTTTGTGAAATCGTACATCACAATAAAATATACGTAGGCATGGCTACAGGGTTATTTTAGGTTTCACATTCCGTCTTTTTCACTGGATCCAGACTGAAAGAGACTTTGGTTCACAAATAACTGGATAAAAGTTTCTCTTTGGCACCTGTGTGACCTCTCTTCTATTGCTCCTGGTTACTTGTGCTTTGGAACCTCACTGTCACATTTGTCTCTGTCCCATGTGGACTGACTCAGTCCACATATAAGTTCTCCACAGAGAGAGCAGAACTACCACTTCCCATCTTAGCCCATGTTCTGGGTGTCATCCTCATGACAACCCTGTAGGCTAGACAATATATTTCTTCATAATTTCATGTGGATTGTTGTTTCTGAGCCAAATATCATCAAACACTTTAAAAAAATTTATGTCCTTATATTGCCAATGAAAAAGAAGAATGTGATTAATCTGGATTGCCTTAAAATACAGGGCTCATGGTTTCAGTAATTATGGTGTTATATGGTGTATAATGAAGAGAGAGAGACATGCTTTGTGGAATCAGGTTTTTTTAAGTGTGTGTATATTCGTGTGTGTGCACGTATACAACTTCTGTATGGAAAAAAAAAATTGATGCTGAATGATGCCCTGTTTTGATGGTTGCCCAATGAAACATATACTCACACATAAATCGTGTGAAACATTTCAGTAGGAAGTAATGTTCCACAGCTGTTGTTCCAAACATTACAAGGTGCTTTAAAAGAAGTTTTGACATAGTGCATGGGAGAAATAATAATCTTTAATGCACTTAGCTTAGCCAAGCATTAATATTTTAAACTTTTTGTTGAATCATTGTCTTCTATTATATATCCTTTGTCTTATAATAAATGTATTGTACATTGAGAAATTGCACTTCACAATAATTTGATACCACATAATTTATTCCAAATTAAGAAAATGCTACATAAAAAATACAAATTTATGTAACACAAAATAAGAACTTTATGTAAGAAGTTGGTTCTTAACTTTATTCTTTTCCTTTATTTCAGTGCCATTTCATTACAAAAGTAATGCCATTTCATAAAAACTTAAAGGAATGGAGTTCTTTCTCACCTCCTTGCCATTCCTGGCCTCAAAGGGGGTAATAATTATTGTTTACAGTTCAAGGGGGACGTCACAGACCTTTTTCTAGGTCCTTCCAAATATAGAAGTATTCCTGTAAAGAGTGATTCTCATGTTCTCAAGGAGTTAGAAACATTGTTATTTGAAATCAAAAATCACTGGATAATGTTAGTAATTATGTTAAAAAATGATTGTCACGAACACCGACAGATTTTGTTGGATCAGTTTTCCAGGTGCTATTTCAAAAGAGCAATATTTTATAGCAGGTGTGAATTCAAAGGCATTTAGTGAAATACTTTGCCACCAATTCTCTGTATTTTGCAGTGTTCATGGGTAGTTTACAAAGAGTACAATATTCAGGGAAGATGAGAAAACATCTCGTCCAACTAAGTAATAAAACTGAGTTAATCCCAATTTGGCTATTTAAATCCCTTTACAATTACTTGTTGCAGTCAAACAACAATCCACCCAATCTGTCATCTCTTGAATCTATTAGTAGAGGAATTTCTTAGGTGACTCTTTAAATCTTTTTTATGCAAAGTTCTGAAGTTGTTAGTGAAGATTCTTGTTGCCAGGAAAAGTCAACACTTATTTGGTGTTTGATACTGTAAATCACTGTGGTTTGGGGGACAATGAGAGATCTATAAATGGTCAACTGGTTCTCTTTGGTGCTAATTTGTCCTGTTCCTGTACCTTTTGCCCTGGCGTACTTGTCACTGGAAGAAACTGCGCAGAGGACAGGAATTTTGTATCAGGCATCAGGATTTCCTCATATATAAATTTCTGTTCAACTGAAAGTTTTAAAATACAATATGGTAAAATATATAAGAAATGGTGGACCTCCTCAAATCTTTTATGATGTAAGGCAATGAAGAAAATGGATATAACAAAACCAAAGGTCTTATTTCAGTTAATAACTATGAGTGGCAAAGTTAATATCATTTTTCTAAGGCTGGTTTAATCAACACCTTTCTTTTTTAGATTCCTTTTTCACTCTCTAAAAAAATTTATTTTCAAATTTGAATTTATCACCTGAATAGCTTTTTGTTTTTCTGTAGATAATTTCCTACAAGATTCTATGGTTGAATTTTACATTTTAAAACCATATGTCTAGACTCATGGAATTCATACTCTCTCACAGGAGACAAATTATTTGGCAACTATAGTGGATCATGCTGAGCTCAGTGATTTGAGAGCACAGGACAAAGTCCTTCCCTCTTTGCTGTTGCGGGATTGGGGAGGTGCCACCAGGGAGGACTTCCTGGTAGAGATTACTCTTAATTTGATACTGAAGAGACTTGCATATCATCAGGCAAAGAACAGTGGACTTGGAGTGTTAATGGCCAGGGACCTAAAAACAAAAACAAAAACTGGTCATAAAGAGATTAGGCACTGTTTCAGTAACTTGTTGAAGTTCATTCTGGCTACATGGGATAGCTACAAACATTTATGAGGAAAGTAATACATGTTTATTGTATATACAAATTATCCCATTACTAATTTCAGGCTGCAGAACTGTAATGTGAATGTTTTGTTATGATTTTGTCATGCTTTACATTTATATTTGCAGAACAGCGTATTTGGTGTGATCCCAGTTCGACTTACACAACAAATACTTATATATAGGGATAAAATAATACTCATATATAAAAACATTTTAAGTTAGAATCTTGCCAAGCATGCTATTTTCTGCTTTTTAAAAAACCTGCTCTCTCCCCCATTACAATGTACTTAAATATTTTAATGCTTTTTGATGCACTTACATTTTAAATTGAAATGTTTCATCTTTTTGAAGTTGACCGTCTGTATTCTTCTTCTCAGGAAGAATGTTTCCTGAACCTTGAGGCTCCTATATCAAGAGTATGTGGGTATGACACACCATTTCCTCATATATTTGAGCCATTCTACATCCCAGACAAATGGAAGTGCTATGATGCACTAAGAAAAATGATTAACTATTGACCACATAGGTAAGCATCCTTACATTTTGAGAAAGCTTGCATGCATTGTGTTACCTGAAGAGCAGTCACCACCAGTGTGTTGTGTTTTGTAAATGGCAACTTTTTAAACATAATGTGCTTTTCAGAAAAAATGAAAATTTCAGTATATTACACATATCAAATATATGTATTATGTAGCTTCTATAAGTTATTTGAGCCGTTAGTAGTGGTGGCTTCTGTTATTAAAAAATAGCTCTTGAGGCACCTTTAGTTTGGACTCTAGGGATTTAAATTATATAACATTCTGAAATTTGCCTTTATATTATCTAAAAAATAGAATTGTTGAATAGGAAGCCTATTTATTGTATACAAGGGAATTTTTTACTAAAAAAAGGCACAATTTTAAGAATGTTTTTTGGCAAATGTATGCTTTACAATTGTGACTAATGAGTGATATTTATTTGTTATGATTTTCTAAATCATAATTATCTACCTCTTCAGCCCTGCTAGTCTAGGAGAAATGAATATCACTAGAAACTATTAAGTTAGTTTTCAGGATTTTAATATAGAATTTCCTACCATGCATTTATTTTGTCTTTGGCATTTTTGTAATGGTTCAAAAGGCATAGAAGGGCGTTAAATGCTTTGCATTGTACACTAGGTTATCTAAAAATAATAATAAAATTTGAGAACGATGTCTTTTAGAGAAAAGGGAGAGTAGACCCTATACACAGATCATACTTTTTAAAGTTAAAAATACTCTAATTCTTGAATTCTCTGTGTGGGTAGTCATGCTAGATCAGATAAAATCAAAGAGAGATCTTAGACATGCAAAAGTAGACAGCATATTTCTGAATTTCTCTTAAATGTCTGCGAAAGTAACTTGTTTCTATGATAAGTCACACTCAGAACTGATTACTGTTTGTCTTTTTTATTGTCCATCTTGTTTCCACCCATGGGCCATCCCTAATGCAGTCATGGCCACAGTGGTGACCATACATATACCTTGTTGCTATTTTAAAAGTAATATTTATATTTCTGGTTTTAGATTTTGATGTTTTTCTTCTTAAACATAAAAAATATTTAAACCTCTCATGGAAATATAAAAGAATATCCCTTATATACTAACAGTTAAATAGGGCATTAAAGTTGTACAGTTGACTGTCTATAATTGTTACTGATTTCTTTTGCAGAAAAATGGAAGATAGTGACTAGAAATGGAAATATTTTTCTGAATTTTTTATATTTCCTCAGACGTACCTCTTCTTGAAGAGAGATTGTATGAAGTGAACCATCTAGGATATTGCTGGAGAATTATGAATTAGTTATTGTATTTACATATGAATTAATGATTTCTATTGTTTCAGATTAACTTTTTAAAATGTTCTACATCATAGTCTTATAAATTCCATTTAATTATATCTGTAAATACTGGGTATGGGATAGTAGTCAATAAAGTAAAATTTGATTGTCTTCATGTTGTGTGGCTCTTTTTTTAGTGGTAAGATTTTTGTCACAGTTAATTAAACTTGAATTAAGGCAACATATTTAGATGCTGCTTTCTCAAATTTATTGTATTTTGTTTAATTTTTTTATGGCTGACATAGTTGTATATAGGTAAAACCTCTGGAATATTTTCCCTGTTTTTTTGTCATCTCAACAAGTTGTCCTATTCACGTAATCACTCCTTCTCCAGAGCTTTGGGGCAGGATCATCCTTGGTGCCTCTCTTGCTCATTTTGGGAGGTGGAAAGCATGGGCCTATCTTTTTCCTGTAGTTTTGACCATGATGTTGCAAATCAAGTATTTTTTTCCATGAGTTCTTTATATTTCTATACGACTGAAAAGAAAAACAATATCCAGCAACAACGAGGGACTCTTATAGGAAGAAGCCTCCTATTGGGGACACTGCCAGGCCCTATAGTCAGTCATTTCTTCTACCTCTTCTTCCCTTTCCCAGAGCTGGCCCTCAGCGGGGCCTTCGCTCTGAGATGGTGCTATTGGGCCTGCCTCTCCTCTCATAGCTTTGGGAAGAGTTTCTTCTTCTCACCAGGTCCACGTGCCCTTCCCCCACCTCCACCAAAAAAAAAAAAAAAGAAAAAGAAAATCAGAGTCAAAAACATAGTGTTTTCATCCTTCTATAAACACTGACAAAATGGACAGTTTCTTAAGATTCTATTTACAAATATGTGATTATAAATTTACTTTAAAAGTGCAATTTAAAAAGTTGTGCTTTTTAATTTTTATCAGGTAAGATACCTGATAAAAAAATATGAAGGAAGATACAGAAAGTAATGTCTATAGGTTGACCAAAACATGGAGGAAAATAAAAGCACTTTATCACAGATTCTAGATAGTTGTAGACTGAAGTAAGGAGCTAAATCATTGATTAGGGGCAATTTTTTGGTTTAAAGTTAAAAATACCTGTACAGTGTAAGATGAGAAAAGATAAAGTTTGTTAACAAGTTCTGAAAAGATTTAGGGAATCAAGGAAGCTTATGGCATGGAACATTCTGAGTTTAAGATACCAAAACTGTGTGGCTTAGTCTTCGCCTTCCACTGAAGCCTCTTGTAGGGAACTCGGCACATAGTGGTCTGTCCAGTGGAGCAGGAATTATGTAGTAGTTAACACTCAAAGAATGGTTTCTATTTGAACATATGCATTTAGTTGAACTTACTTTTTTTAAAAAAAGGTTTATTTATTTATGCATATAAGAGCTGGACTACAAGCCAGAGATTTGGGGATTGAGAGGATTCACCAGAGACAGAGTGGGGAGCGCAACAGGCAGATGGACTGAAGTACACTGCTGAGGGGAGCAGCAGGCAAGACTGGCAAGAGGTTTGCTGAGCCATGTGGCTTAGTTCCCTGGCGGAGGATTGAACTCAGTGGTGATAGTGTAATAGTTGCAGCCAGTGGTGATAGTGTGATAGTGCCGAGACTTAACCCCTACATAACCCGGAAGACCCTGAACTAACTTGTTTAATTGATATTATTTATAAATTTAGTTGGTGTTACTTGTTTTAAGTGAAATTCATCAGTGGTATCTTCTTAATACTATTTTTTCTATTAATTTGTCATTGTATGAATTTCCCCATAGGTATTATAATTTTATTTTCTTAACTGTTTCTGCCATTGTGAGCCTGAGATCAGCTATGAAGAAAACCTATATATAGAGCATGAGTTTGAAAGCATTTCCTCTTTTGCTTACACTGTGGTCCCTGCTAGTAAGTACTCCCTTTCTTTAAAACTACACAAGTCACAGTTAAAACTAAGCTCAGTTTGGTGCAAGGGGGTAAGTCTCAGCATTATAAAGCTATCACCAGCCACTGCAGCATGAGTACAACCCCTGTCAAGGGAGCTAATCCCCCCCACCCAACACCTCTGGCCTATACTCCAACTTTTGTATGAATAAATAAATAATTTTTTTAAAAAAATAAAAAGTAAAAGTCTTATGGAGGTATGGTATAAGATGTATTTTTACATCCAATCATTCTCTTAAATATATTTCTTACATGAAACTGGTGTTCTCAGTGAAGGAAATAGCAATGCAAAGATACACAAGGGCTGTTAAAATGAGCACTGGATTTAAAATCCCCCAGTACCCTCAGCATAGTACCTTTAGGAATATAACCCATGTTTTATACAACTGATAGATATCATCTAAACTATAGAAGCAGGGGCCTCCCTGGTGTTGCAGAGGGAGTCTCAGCACTTAAGAGCAGCCACTGCTGAATGAGTTCGATCTCCAGCCAGGGAGCTGACTCACATGTCACAGCAGACCTCTCCTGTCTTGTCCGCTGCTCCCCTCAACAGTGTACCTTAGTCAATCTGCCTGTTCTGTTCCCCACTCTGTCTCTGGTGAATATTCTCACTCCCATTCTTCTGACCTGTACCACAGTTCTTATATGCATGCATGCATAAATAAATAAATAAATAAATAGTTTTTTAAAAAGCTACAGTAGCAGATCAGTCTACATTAGAAAAAGAAATGAGTTTTAGGACCCAGAAAGTGACTTCAATGTCATTGCTTCAGTTTAATGCACATAATCTCAAACTCTTGGTGAGAATCCTGAGAAGACAGCCATTATGGGGCCACGCTCAGTTTACTTAAATCCCTTTCCCATCAGTTTGCCTTAAGGACACAGTGGTTTCTGGCTGCCTGGCACCTCTTTCCCCACATTCTAGTAACAGCGTGCCCTTTGTTTAGAGAACTCCCCCTCCATGCCACATGCTGCTCTGGAAGGACTGCCAATCCCAGTGCCATCCAGTGCCAGCCACAGACAGACATGGCTCTGACCCAGGCCTGGTCACATACCTCAGAATAGAATGTTACAGGACAGAATTTGCTTAGCCTCAGCCTTTTACCTGTTTCTAGTACACACAAATTGTAGATAATCGGTGTTAACATACTGAGCACAGTGCTTGCTACCTCTAACAGAAATATTTGACTGAGGGTTGAGGAACATGACTTCAAAACTGCCATCAAATTAGAATTGCTAGAAAGATGTGATTTTGATACTCTGATATGCACCCTTAAGTCACCTAGTTTGGAAATAAATAGAAAATATTGATGTATAGGCAAAGATTTAGAATTCCTAATTAATACCTGTTACCTTCTTGAATGTTGTGATTAAAAGTATTTGCCAGAAAAATGAAAAATAAAATGGGAACAAGAATGAGGATACCCTAGCTGGAAAGAACTACAAGTAAAAATGGATACAAGTTAAATAAGACATAATCCAAATGATCTCTTAAATGTGCTTTATGTGTGAACCAAATGTTCCATATTTGATAAAAGGAATACATCAAAGTAAATGTATCACAATTATTTTATACTGTAAATGTATAGGATTTAAAATGTAAACAAAAACCTGTAAATACAGGAGGTATGGAGAGAACAGATGTACATGATCTTGTCATCCCACTTTGAATTTGATAGGTGAAGTAGACAAGAGTAATCAATAGGGTTGATTCAATAGAAATATATTTAAAATTTTCTTTCTCTATTAGGAGAGACTATCACTTTTTAAAGTATGCCCAAGTGGTTAAAATATTGATCACATACCAAGACTCAAAGAAAAGGAACAATAAATTCCACAAAGAATATTAAAAGACACCATGTCTTTTGACCATATCCCAATTAATAACAAATATTCCAACTACTTAGAAATAATGAAAAAGAAACATCCAGCTAAGAAATTAACTATGGAACCAAGGAGAAAATATGATATAATTGCAACATATCTAGGAAAAAAGATCATTGGTATGTTTTAAGATTTTAATTCAGAGGTAGAAAATGCAGACTTTAAATCTTTTTAAGAAAATCTAAAAATATGAGAATGAAAGAATAAAGGAGGAAGAACCCAAGAATAATGAAACAAATAAAAGAAGGAAGCTGCAAATGGGGAAAATGCAACTGTAAAATTGAAAACTTATTATTTCATAACATAAAAGTTTCCCTTTTATGTTTGTGCCACGTGAGGGTGGAGTGCCATTATTATGTAATCATGATATCAGCAAATAAAAGCAATGTGGTAATTGTGCCTGCAGTGACTATCATTGCTTGTTGGAAGGGAGGAAACCTGAGCAAAGCCTGATCATTTATTCATAATATTGATAAGCAAAAGTCTTTGTTATTAAGGTACTTTATTAAAATACTTGAAAAAATAATTATAGATTTCCAAGATCTTGATTTACTAAAGGGTCTCACTTTCTTGCTGAGGCCTACTTGGCAATCATAAATATTTTATTTACTGTTTTATCCCATAAACTACAGTGGCTCTATATAAAGAATTAAAGTAATTATTTCAAAATGTTTTCTAGATCATTTGGAGCATCTATCTCATTATTATCATGAGATTTTTTTTTTTCCATTCCTGCATCAACAGTGTTCTACTGGTTCCACAAAGGCAGGGGACTTTGGTCTCTTTGTTTCTATTTTGGAAGGTATTAGAGTAGAGCCAGGTCTACAGAAGACTCAATATGTGGCTAAACAAACAAATGAAAAGCAATGGAACCCGATGCTTGACTCATACATGAACCTAAGATGCACTTCGGTAGAGCCTTCGTGGATAGAGGACATGCTTAAATTCATATTTTGGTAACTTTTTTTTTTTGCCAGTTTATACACTATTAGAGTTATAATTCTATTTTATTTCATAAGGGGTTTAGGAACAGAACAGTTCTTCTTGTGAGGCTAACCATCAGACATCCTCAGGAGATGAATTTATTTCTGTATTTTTAGACCTATTTCTTCAGATAGATTTCAAAACTATTTCACTTTTGGTGGTTCTGTGACAATATTGTACATTCAAATGTATGTGCAAATGAACAGCTAGAATGATCATTCACAACTTTAATCTGGCTTTGATTGAATTATTCTTGTAGTCACAAATGGAGACTCAGACTACCTTAGAATTATCCTCCCAGTGACCACCTATGTTCCCCCTTGTGGTTGGCAGCGTCTAGAGACTTATGACTGGGCCAGTGTTAGGATACCTTTTCCTTGGCCACATCTTTGGTCAAGAACGTGGAAAGTGACCAAATTTGGGCCAATCAGAATCCCACTTCAGAATTTTTCCAGTCAAATACATCTGCAAAGATGTAATTCTGGAGGTACTGAGGGTTGCATTCCCTATGGAGGAAGGCCATTTTTATCTGAAAAGGAACAGAATCCATGTACTGAGGAAAGTGCAGTGTAAAATGGTCTGAGTCCCAGTGAAATCCCAGACTCTAGGAGCCAGTCACTCCCAAGGCTATTCCATTGCTGCCACATGCAACCTTGAATATTTCATTTTTTTCATTCTGTGAAGAATTGCCCTGGATCTTTCCAATAAACCATCATTTTTTTAGTTCAACATGGATTTTTGTTGCTTGCAACCAAAAGCATCCTAACTCAATGACTCTAATACATTGTAATATATTTAATTCAGAAGAGAAAAGTCCCTAATAAAATATGCTAAGGAAAAACTCTTTACTTTTGGAACTAATTTATGTATCATGCTTGGTTTTATTTATTTTTTTCTTATTTAATACATACAAAGTAGCTGCATATACTGAGTTAATGCCAGGTGTCTTGGCCATTTGAAAAAGAGTTTGCTTTCAACCTGAAAGTTCCTCTTAGGTCAGGAACACAAGAAGTTCCACAGCATTTGTTTTAGAAACTTTACTACCTGGAGTTTATTCATAAAATGTGTTTTTTGCTGAGGTAATGAGACCTTAGAACTATTGCTAAACTTATCCATATACCCACAAAACAGATCTTGCAAGTCAAAGAATCATGTTATGCCTACTGACTGTGAAATTGCAAATTTTTCTTTAAGAACATTTTGCAAAACTTCCCCATATTTGCCCTCCCATTAAAGCATACATTTAACTTCACCCTTTTTTATCTTTTATGTGAAGTATTTCAGAGGTGCGCGAACATTATTGTGCATATTTACCTACCTTCCACCTAACATAGAAACTATAAAGTGTGATTCATCTTTCCTAGTGTGCCCGACCCCAGAGAAAACATTAAAGTCATTAATAGAAACAAGCCGTATTTAAAAAGAAAAATTGTCCCAACTGTCCGACAGCCCTACAAGCATTTTCCAAAGTATTTCTGGGAATTGCTAGATTGCTTTTGAACAGCCATTTGAAAACACATGTGTTCCATGCATCTACATCTTCAGCTCAGCTCCTTTCAGAAAAGTTGCTGCCATAGGTGCCATCGGCAGCTGGCACCCACCAAACTGGAGCTCACCTGGGAGGCCCCACAGGACTAGGTATTGGTGTGGATGCAATTGATGCTCTTCTTCCTTGGGCTTCTGGAGCAATGGCGGTGTTCTGTGTTCTCCCGGAAGCAGAAATCCACACCTCCTGTTGATGTCAAGATGGGGTGTTGTGTATTCCTAGCATCTCGTGGCTATTTGGCAAACAAACTGCTTGCTGTTTTTAGAACCTCTATTCATCTTTGGGGTGCAGGCATTGTTCCCAGTCTGTATATATCCCTGACTCTCTTTAAGCTTGAGCTTCTGCCAGGGCCTGCTTAGTTTCTCAGTACATGTAGCTAGACCACTGACTGACTTGCCAGTTAGGTCTTCCAGCAAGTGCACTTTACATCCCAATGTGGCTTGGACTTCTTTTCTTTTTTAATTTTTATTATTTTAAAAAAATTTGTTTATTTATGCATACAAGAACTGGGGTACAGGCCAGAGTTGTGGGAAGTGAGAGGTTGTGGGAGGTGAGAGGATTCACCAGACAGAGTGGGGAGCAGAACAGGCAGATTTACTGAAATACACTGCTTAGGGGAGCAACGGGTGGGTGAGGCAGGTGAGGTCTGCCTTGCCATGTGGGTCACCTCCCTAGCCGGCAGCAGGGATCGAACTCATGCTGCAGTGACTGTGGTCTGCTTCATAGTGCATTGCTTAACCCATTGTGCCACCAGGGAGGCCCCTCTTTTATTTTTTCTTAAAGATTTATTTATTTATGCATACAAGAACTGAGGTATAGGCCAGCGTGCAGGAGGTGTGAGGATTCACCAGAGACAGTCGGGAGCAGAACAGGCAGACTGACTGAAACACATGGCTGAGGGGAGCAGTGGGTGAAGCAGGAGAGGTCTGCTGCAGCCTGTGGGTCACCTCCCTGGCTGGGGATCAAACTTGTACTGCAGTGGCTGTGGCTGCTTCACAGTGCAGTGCCCGACCCCTTGCACGACCAAGGAGGCCCCTGGCTTAGTCTTCTATGGAAAGACATCATGTTTATAAGATTTATTGATGGTGTCATGTGCACGGTAACAATTTTCATATAGATTATGGGAAAATTGCCTAGGAGAAAATGGAACTGGTTTGTGATTTATGGTATATTCATATGATTAGATACAATGTAGAATTTGCAAGTAATGATTATGAAAATTATGTAGTAACATGGAAACATGCTTATTATATACTTTTAAGTGGAAAAATCAGGATACAAAATTATATGTATATTATGATTACAACTATTATTACTTATGATTACAACTATTATTCTGATTTTGCTTGCACAGGAATAGAGAGCATATCAGCAGTGTTAGAGTCAAGACCATGATTTATAATAAAAAAATTTATTTTTTTAGCATGTTTATTATACAAAATACAGTACTGAATATACATTTTAAACTGTTAACAAGTATAAGCATCTTGTAACCTTCCTATTTAAAACTTGGTCCCTAAGCACCAGTACTAACTAAGCTTTGTATCTGTCTGATTGCCCTAAGACCTAAGCTGAATTGAGTTTAATGGGTTGTTTACAAAGGTATGGGCAGATGTGGGAACTGGGAAGTAAGAGTGAAACATCTAGAAACTAGCAACTGTGGGAAAGCATCAGCAGCCCTAACCTGAAAGAACAAAGGGAAGGGGTGGTCATGGAGTCTAGCTAGAGCCATAGCCATGGAGCAGGGCCTGCCAGGCCAGAGATGTGGCCATAGCGAAATGGAACAGCTGTGGAAGCATCTTCAGTTGGGGCTGGGGAGGGTATCCTTCTACAAGTCTTGGCCTCTCTCTCCTCCTATCCCTGGGGCTACCTATTGTCAATTGCAATTGTAAGCCAAGGAGCCAGGTAGACTGGTTCTGCTGTCCTTGGAATTCATCCTTTCAAATAACAGCAAAGACAATTGAGAATGGATGTAGAGGGGCAAATGGAGACTCACCAGCATGAGAAACCCCTGTTACTCCAGGACCTAGTGGATAACAGATAGACACTGGTTGAACTACTATGAAAACAATGGAAAAATGTAGATTTTTTTTTTGGGGCAGGTCTGGACTTTAGTGACTACGTATTCTGCTGGTGGAAATTTGTAGCAAAGTTATCTATACCCTTCATTTGCCGTGAGCCTTTGGGAGCCCTGTCTCCCTGCTGCTCTCTGGACTGGCTGCACAGTCAGCCTGGGGCACAGTGGCCACGCTGAAGATCTATGCCACTTGCCAGAACCTTGTGTCTACTGTTTCCTGGGCCCAGACGTTATTCATCCTTCATTTTGTTGGTGCACATTCTCCGGAAGACTCCTAGGATGTCTTCATGGGAAGCTAATTTTATGACACCCTTCATGTCAGAAAATGGCCTTACTCTAACCCTTAACATATAATTAGGCTGAGTGTAAAATTTTAAATTAAGAAAACACTTTAGTCTCAGAATAGTTAAGGCATTATTGACATTTTTTCAAACAATAAAGTCTCTAATTTTTTCCTCTTTATGGTTTGTACTTGTCAGACTTCTTTGGATACTTTCTTGGTTTTATCTCCAATATGTTATTTGTACTCTGGCCCCTTTCTTTTTAACATTTGTTCCTTTCTCACAGCATCCTCTTATTTTAAGGTTGCCGTCTGTGTATGTATATGTACACACACTTGCACATGTGAACCACATGTGTATGTATATGTTTGCACACATGTGTGTTTTAATCTATTAGGTTATTTATTAGAGCTGGTGCTCATTTAGAAGTTTTATTGTGTTCTCTAAATTGTTACCATTTTCCTGTTTATTTTGGTTTCTCTTTTGTCTAATACAGAGATTGACAATTATTTATATTCAAGACTAAGTCATCAGAAGCTGACTTGGATTGTAATATATTCATATGATGGCATATTAGATATTAGTCAATCATAAAAAGTCTTGTAAGACCTGAAACCATAAAACATATCGGAAAACATAAGCAAAACACTTCACAGCATATGCTTCAGAAACTTCTTTGGGGATTCATCGCCAGCAGTAGGGGAAACAAAGGAGAACATAAACAAATGAGACTGCATTAAACTAAAAAGCTTCAGCACAACAAAAGAAACTAACCAACACAAAAAGATATCCCACTGAATGGGAAAAATATATTTGCATACCATACATCTGACAAAGGACAGATAACAAAGATTTACAAAGAACTCAAAAATGTCTACAAAAAGAAAACAAATAACCCAATTAAGAAATGGACAGAGAACTAAATAGGCACTTCTCCAAAGAAGACATACACATGGTCAACAGACACATGAAGAAATGTCCATTATCACTATTGTCAGAGAAATGCAAACCAAAACTTCAGTGAGGTACCAGCTCACAACTGTGAGAATGGCCCCTATCAAGAAATCAGAAACAATAAATGCTGGTGAGGATGTGGAGAAAAAAGAAATCCTGCTATACTAATGATGGGAAGAAAACTGCCCCAGCCCTTATGGAAAATATTATGGAGGTTTCTCAAAAGACTACAAATGGATGTGCCATATGAGCTGGCAATTCTACTCCTATGTATCTACTTGAAGAACACAAAAGCACTAATTCCAAAGGAAACTTGTACTCCCATGTTCATTGCAGCACAGTTTACAATAGCCAAGATTAGAAACAGCCTAAATGTGCAAAAACAGATGAATGGATCAAGAAGATAAATTATTTATACACAATGGAATACTACTCAGCTAATAAAAAAGATAAACTCTTGACACTCATGGCAACGTGCATGGAACTGGAAGAAATATTGCTGCATGAAATCAGTCAGAAGGAGAAAGACAAATATTGGATTGTGTCATGTATATGTGGAACATAGAAAAACAGAAAAGGGTGAGATGAAGCCAAACTAAAAATCTAACTTTGAAAGCTGACTGCAGAGTGTTGACAATAAGAGGGGGGAGGAAGACATGGGAGGGGAGGGAGGAGAACAAAGAAGGGAGGAAACATGGGGTCTATGGTGCTGTACTCTGTGGATTTGGTGGTGGGAGTACTATGGCGATGGTGCCTGAAGTGGGGGGCCCTACCCTTGAAAACAACAATGTAAACCAATGCTAATTCAAAGAAAAAGCTCGATAAAAAAATGAAATTTTGTTCCTTGTTGCAACGTGAATGAATCTCTAAAAACACACTGAGAAAAGCCAGTCACAAAAGTCACATATTGTATGATTCCATTTATAGGAAATACCCAGAACAGATAATTTCATAAGACAGAATGCAGATTGGTGGTTGCAAGGGGACTCTTTCAATGGGCAAAAAGTTTTACTTAGAAGTGACGGAATTGTTTCAAAATAGAGGTGATGGTTGCATAGTATTACTAATATAAGGAATGTCACTGAATTGTTTGCTTTTAAAACTATTTTATGTTATATGAATATCAACCTCAATAAATTATTATTCTTTAAAACTGAGCAAGCTTTATGGATGAATGTGTGTGACATGAAAAGACTTTATTTCTGAATAACCAGGCAAAGAGGCATTGGAGCCTGATGCTTCCCTCCTCCATGCCCTCACTCTCCTGGCCTGAGGCTTCCTCTCTGGTACATTTCTTTATTTTCTTTTTTATTTTATTCTTCTAGTAGTGTGCTGACACCTCTCTTTCATTTTTTTCTTGTCATTGAATTCTATAGTTAAATTTATTTTCTTCATTATTTAAATGTCATCTTAGGAAGGAGAGGAAGTAAACTTTTTGTTTTTTAAGTGACTGACTTTACTTGAGGTCCACACATTTCTTTTGAAAACTGGTCAGGGGAAATTTCACTTCAGAATGAAAAGAATGCTTCCTAGGCATCATCTTTAAAGTAAGCTGTGATCTCAGGTGAGTTTACAAATTACCTACTCTTTTCTTGTGCCGGATTGTTAAAACACTGAAAGGCCGTGATAAGACACAGCAGGACAGGGAGAACAGACAGATGCTTTTTATTAAATGACAGTCATGTGTCAAGAGAACAACACTTTACTGCCTCAGGCTTCAAGTGTAAATTCCTGAAATTGATGATTACCTGTCTTGTGTGATTGTTTTTGCAAAGTATCGGTTTTTATAACTCTCTTTGAAGTAGGTGAAAATTAAATAAGATAGTGTCTCTTGTCCCTAAATGGTACATGTGCTATTGTCATGATTTGTTTATATCTTTCATCTGCCCAGCCTTAGCAGGAAGAAATTTTGCATTATTCATCACATGCACAAAGTAATTAAATTAAAGATTGCACTATATATGGCGCTCCTGTTACAGGAAGTCATAATGATTTAATGGAAGAAAATAGGTTAGTAAATATAAAGTGATCTTTAGAATTCTATATCAGCTATGACGAAAACTATGAGCCTATATTCACAGCTTGCTACTTAGTGATCATATTTTTTGTTTAAAGAAATTCTCTGGTATTTGTGTATTTCATTGTAATAGCCAGTAATCTACTCAGATTATACAAGTGAGATTTATTCTATAGAAGCAAATTGCAGGAAGAGCTTCAGGACTAATAAGGATTAGAAAGTTACAATACAGCATTTTTAGAAAATCTCCCACCATCCTTTCCAACTCTTCCGGGACCTCTTTCCGCCTCTCTATTCTACTACATGCTAGGCTCATTTTATTTCCTCTCTGACCTCTTCACTCTACCTAAAATGACAGCCTCTACCTGACATTCTGGCTTGGCTACCCATGATTAATAAAGTAAATATTTGTTAATTCTAATTCCATGTTCCTGGGCATATAATTGGCCCATTGGGCACATGTCCCCTCCTGTGTACAGCTGGGACAGGATGCGTGGGAAGACTGTTCACGGAGGGCTGGGAAGGTGGCATCTCTTGACAGGTCCCTCTTTCTGAAGGAGTTAATTATTATTGTAATTGTTCTTTCTTTTTTAAAAAATATTTATTTATTTATGCATACGAGAGCTGGGGTGCAGGCCAGAGGTGCAGGGGGTGAGAGGATTCTCCAGAGACAGTGGGGAGCAGAACAGATAGGAGCAATGGACAAGACAGGAGAGATCAGCTGCACCATGTGGGTCAGCTCCCTGGTAGGGGATCGAACTCGTGCTGCTGCAATGGCTGCAGATGCTTCATAGTGCGGTGGTGAACCACTTGCACCACTAGGGAGGCCCTTGTTATTTCTTATTAAGTGAAATGCTTTATGCAGAGTACCTAAGTACCAACTTAATAGATGAAGGTTAAAATGAAGTGCATTCGAATAGATGTGTTTTTCTTTCATGGACTTTGTGTAGCAGAGGAGCACCTGGGGGCAGGGGAGGGGCGGGAATCAGGTGGGTTCCTTTCAGGTAATCCTGTCTGTTGCTGCTTTCATTGTAATCTAATAGGAGCACTAACCCAAATGGAACAATACTTTTTTCCCTCTGTTTCAGCCAAATTTCTCGGGTGGTCATGAAGATACTAACAGCTAGTAACAGAATTGGCACATGAAATTTTATAAAACAGAGACTCTGTTGCACTAAGGTTTGTGACTCACACAATGACAGAGGGACTGGTAAGTTCCCAAATTTTTTATTTTCTCCTTGCCAACTTTGCACACAGAGGTCACATGCAGGGAAAGAGACTAGAAGAGGAAGCAGGGTCTAAGAGAAAGAAAACCAGAATGGCAGAGAGCTTGAGAGCAGCTCCAAGGAGCAGACATCAAGTTTCGTAGAAAATGAAAGATGCACAATGAAGGTTTATTTATTTATTGCATCACTGGTTAGGTATAATATCTGTGTCCTAGTCTGTCTCTGACTGTAGCTTAAGAAAGAGGAGAAGTGATGAACCGCAGGATCGGCATGGACTGGAACTGGCAGCCTTTCAGGGGTCTGAAATGACACTAGGAAACTGATTCCTTGTTTTTCCTCCATGATGACTAATTCAATCCTTCTTTTATGCTCATTGGTTATTTTCTCTCTTACTTTCAATCTCCCAGATCAGAAGAATCTGATCTTATTTTGAATCAGGGTGGCATTCTTGAGCCCCCAGTCCCGGGCTCAATAAATTTCTAGTATTTAGGGTCGAAGGAAGTTTTATGGAAGATAGACAGATGCTTTCAATATTTGTTAATTCTGGAAAGGGGTATAAGGTCAGGGTAAATAATAGGCATGATGATAATTAAGGACTTCCTGGTGTAATCAAAGATCAGTAATGATTTTTTTTTCAGTCTTATAACTAGCCCGTACAATGTGCACAGTGCCTCTCCTGGTGCTGGAATACTACTAGGTCACTATTGTAGCTTATCTAGGGAGACCCAGAGAAAAGGGCAACTAAGGGCTATCATAGGACCTATTCTTGTGGAATTCTCCCTAGAAGAGAAGGTTTCGAATAGACACTAGAACCTAAAATGACTATACTATGGTAGAGAGCAACAAACTTTTTCAATTTGTGCATGACATTTGATGTGAGAAAAGGAGAGCAAGTTGAACTCACAATTTCAATTAGTGGTCCTAAAGCTTTATAAAATTGCAACCTGCTTGAATTTTAAAGTTAATAAATGTTCTGTCAACTTCATGACTTGAAATAAAAGTTGCATTAAACGAACATGTGCCTTTATATGTAAGTTTAAATAAAGCACCTCTAAAGAAGACTAAAATTCTATGTAATTTTACATAATTAAATGTAACTATTTTGTCATACTACAATTTTCTGCTTTGCTCCTTGTGTCTACAATTTTGATGTTCGTCATGGATTTGGATGGTTTATTTCAGTGCATGCTTACCCACATTTGTAGGGTGCAGATGGTAATTATTCTCTACCCAAAACCAGACAAGATGCCCCAAGTTCTCAGTTTGATGATACTTGGAAAATTTTTAGCAAAGTAAATAGTAAATGCTCTTCAAATCTGGGCACAAACAGTGGAGGCAAAAGTAGTTTCACAAAGTTACTTTTATTTCTGCTTCTGCCCCACATTTTCCACTGCTCCATTCTTTTCATTGGCGAGAATTTGATTGAGTATATTGACATGAGCAGTTTTAAGAGGCTGAGATTACCATGCAATTCCAAGGGCTAATATGTTTTTGATTAAAATAACCTATTTTTGCAAGGGCCTATCTTTAGGAAATATTTATTTTCTTGATTCATTTAAAAAAAGATCACATAGAATGCCAAAGTCTGAAGCCCTACAAGTCCTATGTGCAATTTTTTTCTCATCCCCTTTATATGACAAATGAAAATTAATATTTTGAATTTTCTAGGTATTTTGTATAGAATATTATTCATGTACTAAGCTCCTTGAAGTTAGAAAAGCTTACCTCATTCTATAAGCATTGTTGTACAAGCTACAATATTATGCACATAATCCAGGGCTGTGGGCCAAGGAAATTACAAAAGGAATGTAGGATCAAGGCCATGCTCCCCAGAATATACAGTGCAGTTAAGCAGGAGTTCAATAGTTTCTTTAAAGTTTTCTTTTTAAATAGATAAAGTTGTTTCTCTGAAAGTCTAAGACGGCCTTCATGAGAATGTTAAGGATTAAGAGTACAAAGAGTATGTTAGCAGGACAAAAATTCTGAAGGTGGTTTTGAGGTGACTAGCATTTGGGCAACCCTCTGCTTACTTATAATCTTACAGCTTCAGAGAGAGCCCTGGGTTACTTCAAGGACAACAGACATGCTGTTGTTTATGCCACAGACACACAGACAGTTGAGATAAAAGTTGCAAACAACTCCCATACTTCCAACCAGCACACAATATCCTTTCTTCCTTGCAAAGTTTGGAATGACTAACAATAGTCCTACAGTGATGTTCTGCAGCTGCTATCTTTCTGTTTTAATTCATGTGTGTGTCTGAGTTATGTGCATTAGGATTTAGAGTGTTTATCACTTACATATTTGTATTTTTACTGTGAACTCAAAAATGTATTATCCCAAAATTGAAATGAATAGGACAACTGAGGAAAAGAAGAACAGCTGGCTAGCATCCTCAAGACACACCACAAATCACCAAGATTCTGAAATATGGGTAACTGGCAGCTACAATGTCTACAGAGATGCAGATTTTTTAATTAGGCACTGCCATTGACTCTGAAGAGAGTATTTGATAGATGGGGGAGGGAAGACATCTGTGTCTATTTCTGTCTTGGCAAGGTGGGGTGAGACCCTGAGTCTTGACATGGTAGTAAGAGGATGGTTCTATTCTGATTTTTCAATTCTCTGAATTTTTTAAAGTAATTTTCAGACAAGTATCTTTCTACTAGTAGGAGGTATTTATCAACCCATTTCAGGTAAGTCCAGTCTTTTTGCCCTTACTTAGCTTCTAGCCTCTTCATCATGGCCACTTACACCAAAATGAGTGTCCCTAATCACTTTTGAGGAGCTGCAAACTCTGAGGTTCACAGCTGAGATTAAAACCCAAACTTGTTCAGGGCATAAAAATAGACGCATGATAACAAGTGTTGGAAATTTGTAGAAAGATGGATTTGCTCCCACTTTGGCTTCCCCTATACAATGAGTGAACATGTTGAAAGCAAATTTGGGGTCAGGAATTCATTCTGAGCAGGAGGTTATAACATGACACCCTTGGAAGTATTTGAAAAGTGAACGTTCTCACTACAACTGGTATTAATCTTTCAGGTGAAATCACTCAAAGATGTCTTATGACACATGCAGTTGGTGTTTTTATTACTGTGGAGTGCATTTCACTTTTCTGCCAGTCAGTTGTAGTCTCCAGACCAATACCATAACCTTGAACCTGGAATAATCCAAGCAGGAATTTCCTTGTTATTTGGCAATGAACGCTACTCATTAGCTGTTAATGAGGCATAAATTGTAGATTCAAGTCCCATGTGGGCCAGTTGGCTTCATATTTAGAGAAACATTTTCAAAGGCCTTTATTGAATTCTCTAAGCAACATCAGACAGATGCCTATCACAGAACACAATTTGATCTTGAGGAAGAGTAGAGATGTTCAGTGTACTGTAGCTCATACTGTAAGTGGTCGGGGAATGCCAAATAGGATCTGCTTCATAGTATATCACTAACATCTTGTTTATAGACACAGTCAACATTATCTTTTAATAATAAGAGAAAACAAATTTAAAGGGGAACAAGGTTACCTATGTTTGAAAGTCCAGTTTTGACTTACAACCCGATTGTTCTGTTAACCTTGAAGTGATATTTTGTCTTAAATGTGTTGCCTAGATATTTTATACAATCTTTTGACTTTCTCTTGGTTTTCATGTAGCGTATAAAAATCTTCTGCTTTCCCACTTCAGCATCTAATACATAAAGGGCATAAAGCTAGATATATTAGTTTATCCATCCATCCATTCATGTAGATTTCCAATAAACTCCCTGAGAGTAAAATTTATCCTTGCTGCATTAATGTTCTCTTCTAATGACTGCTCAATCCTTTGAAATCTGGCTTCCAGTCTAGCTATCCTTCTCATATTGCTCTGTCAAGATGTATTGAAACCTCAGTTTCAATGTCTATTCTCAATCCAGAGGCTGAGGACAGAAGGAAAAGCAGGCCGACTTAATAGGTTAACTTTCATTCTGGAGCCTTATCCATATGCCAGCTGCAAGGATATGTTGAAAATTCTTGTCTTCTCCCAACCTTCTACTAGAGGGTTGTTCCAGGGCTGTACCTGAGCTAATAGCCAAAAACTTTCCTAAATATTTCTCCTTGACTTCCATAACTGTGTTCCCTTCAAACTAATGTCCCTCTCAGGGTTAGTGCCATAATTTGTGGGGGCCAGCACAAAATGAAAATATTGGAAAAACAAGAAAATACCATTAAACATACAACAGATAAAGCTGATTCATTTCTTTGGCAATTTCTCTCTTTTCTTACAATGGTATCTTTTTATTTGCTTTTAGTGTCATTCTAAGTAAATGAAAAGTACAATTTTCAGTTATTAATGTGATTTTATGACATATCTATATTAAGCATCAATTTTATTTTATTTTTTTCTCATTAGATTTATTTAATTGTATTTGACAACATTTGTAGTCTCCAGGGAGTTCCCACCACCATTTCACCCATGCACCATCACCAATTTTAAATGTAAATTTAATGCATTTAGTTATGTGTAGAATCACTGACATTATATATATATATATATATATATATATATATATAAGTGTTCCTTAAAAAAAACTTTTCCAGAGGGCATCAGACTGAGTCCCTACAAAAACACATTGGCTACTGTCTTGGTGTTTTGTATTCTTTGTTGAGAAAATTGTAATTGGATGGACTTTAATTATGGTGTCTTGATATTTCCAGAGCTTCCCACTTTTGGTTAGGCCATAAATACAATGGAGTATTTTGTGTTGTTTTTCTGGTACTTCCAGTTCAGAATAGAACTCAAGAAAGGTTGAAGGGTATTAAAAACAATAACAAAGACAAACAGAACTAATAAAGAAAGAAGGGGGATGGATTATTTCAAAACTCATGGTTTATATTTCAGTGAGGTTCAAGTCAGTTCTTGTTTTTATGGGACCCTCCCCTCCAAGTCAGTTTCTAGTCTTCTTTGCTTTAGGTTTGGCATGTGGAAAGACTATAAACTGCCTTCTTGCCTGACTAGGGCTCATCTAGTCATTAACTGCCTTCAACACTGAGGTAGAATTTTTACTTATTTCAGATGGCCCAGGCACTGGAAATAATGTGCTATGTGTATAATAAATCCAAAGAAATGCCAGAATAACATGTGGCTTCCAAAAATGGCCCAGAGAGCTGTTAGGCATAAGAAATAGGAAGCCAACTTAGAATCCAGTATCAACCACTCCATCTAAATCTGGCATATATTAAAGTACTAGTTATTTGTGAAATTTGGAGGCAATTTTTTAAATAAAGATATTTTTATGCTGTTTTAATATATATTTTATTTATGGTATTTTATAGTAATACGATAATTTGGATCTATCCAAAACTATTTTAAGTTATCCCTTCAAAAAGCATTAACAGTTCTGTGATATTTTCATTATGACCACCAGAGCCAATAAAGTAAGGTATCAATCAATTAAAACACATTGATTGACTTTTTGATGCACTAGCACTACTATAAAGCAGCAATAAAATTAGTAATTCCTACTTTCAGAACATGAATCTTTCTGATGAAACAATAACAATGAAATATGAATAGTTACAGGACAGTCTAGTATATAGTTCTCTTTTAAAAAGAAATCAGAAGACTATGAAACCAGATTTCTTTGGGGAGGAGAAAGTAAGGCTTAAATTGTCTTTCTTCTTGGAAAGTTGGTGGGGACCAAAGAAAGCATCCTCAGAGCACTTGTGAAAAACAAATGCCTATGGGATTTTGGACATTTGTAGATGTCCCATGACATTTTACCTTTCTCTAGCTGTAAAAGGACATGTTGTTACCAAAGACTAAGTATTGTGGAATAGTGAAGAATTAGGATGTGACCTGGATTATGGAGGAATTTAAGAAGTCACACTGAAAGTGTGACTTTTCTTGATAGGGTAGAAGTTATTTCATAAAGGGAGTAGAGTGAAGGTGTTGGAAGGACATAAGAAATGTCTATTCAGTTCCTTTATTTTTTTTAAATTAGGATATTTATCTTTTTGATACTGAGTTGTAGGAGTTCTTCATAGATTCTAGACAAATTATCCCATTCTATGGCTTATCTTTTTCCCTTTATCCTTTCCCTTGGTGTGTATTAAAACAAAAATATTTTTTAATTTTGATGTTCAGTTTATCCATTTATCGTTTTAAAAATTATTTTATTTTATCTATTTATGCATACAAGAGCTCAGGTGTAGGCCAGAGGTGTGTGTGTGTGTGTGTGTGTGGTGGGGGGTGCAGAGGTGGTGGTGAGAGGATTCACAGAACAAGTGAATCTACTGATATCCACTGTTGAGGGGAGCAGTAGGTGAGACAGGAGAGGTCTGCTGCACCATGTGGGTCACCTCCCTTGCTGGGGATCAAAATCATGCTGTAGTAGCTGCAGATAGCTTGGTAGTGCTGAGATTTAACTCCTTGCACCACCAGGGAGGCCCTATTTGTCTTTTATTGTTTGTGCTTTTAGTGTGATATGACCTACCAAATCCAATTATTTTTTAAGATTTACTTCTAAGTTTTTCTCTAAAATTTTTGCAGTTTTAGCTCTTAAGTTAAAGCCTTTGATCCATTTTCAGTAAATTGGTATATGGTATGTGATAAGAGTACAGAGTCATTCTTTTGCCTGTGGTTATCCATGCATCTCACTACCATTTGATGAGATTGTTTTTTCACCATTGAATGGTTTTGATACCCTTGTCAAAAACCAGTTGACCATTGATGTATAGATTAATTTCTAGACACTCAATTCTATTCCATTGGTTTATAGGTCTCTTTTTGAAAGTACCATACACAGCGTTTGCCATTCATGTTCCTCCCACTTCATCCTATTTAAATATTTAACCCACTAGATGAGATCAATAGGCTTCATAACAAAAACATTTTTTTTTCAAAATTTTCATTGAGCTGTGTCTCATTCTTTCAGTGGCATATTACCAGTTTTATATCTAAAAAATACTTCACTGAAGTATGCATCTCTAGTTATTTTTGATAACTAAAAAGTTTAAATAATATTTTTGATAACTAAAAAGTTTAAATCCTATTAAGGATGGTCTAACTACCAGTAGTAAGATTTATGCTTGATTTCAAAAATACACAAAATGCAAAGACAAAAATGGTGAGCCCAATAATTTCCATAGTATCTATGTTACTAACAACTCCCAAAAAACAATGGTTCTGTTCTTAGAAATGGTGTTTCATATTTTGCATATTTAGTATAGTCCTTTGAGACCTGGAGAAATTACTAACACCTAAGTAAATAACATAAATATTTAATATTATTTATGCTTATATTAAGTGCAGTATAACTTGTGGTAAATTGCAATCCATACAGTGTAGAATCCAATGACCAATAGATTTATTTTGATGACAATGAAAAATATTCCTAAAAAGGAAGTAAATGTTTAAAATATTTACCTCTCATCCCTGACACACTTTTTCACAATAAAAAGCATCTCTTTTTTTTTATTCCTTTCAACCATAAAATTTTTAATAAGATTTGGATGACATGGTATTAAGAAATATTGACATAAATTGTTGCTTATCATTTTGGGTCTCATAATACTCCAGAAGAAAGACAGTTATAAGAAAGTTTTGAATAACACTGAATAATAAATGGCATTTAAACATCTCTTCTTGAAGATGTGGTACATATACATGAAGGAATACTATTCAGCAATCAAAAAAGATAAACTAGTCATTTGTAGAAACATGGGTGGAGCTAGAAAGGATTATGATCAGCAAAATAAGTCAGAAGGCAAAAGGAAAATACCGGATGGTTTCACTTCTAGGAGGAATATAAGGAAACAAAATAAGGGACCAAGGAAAAGAATAACAACAATAAAAAGAAAAAAGAAATACAACACAACAAAAACAAAAAGATAATTACAAATCAGAAAAACTAGCAGGGGAGGGAATGGGATGAGTGTAGAAAGAACACAAGGGACTGAGGTGATGGTGCACTGGTGAAATGGCAGTGGGAAATCCATGGGACCACAATTGATGTCAAATATATATAAATAAGAAAAAAAAAACAAATAAAAGATCTCTTCTTGAGAACCTATGACCAATTGTATGGAGCCAAGGATTTTCTTTATTAGATTTCAAATATAATTTCTTTGTTTTTGTTTTTTTTAACATCTATTCTCTGCATGCATTTCATTGAAAATCCTATTTCGTATCACTTTCATGTGGCATCAATGAGATATCCATGCCTTGGATTTACATAGAATCTCTGTACATAGCTCAGTTCTGCACTCAACTTGCTACTCTGAACTGTACCTCTTATATTTATCCAAATGTTTATCTTACTCTTTGGTTATTATAGTCTCAATTCTCTCTTTTTTCCACCACTGTCCCGGAAATCTTTTCTGTCTTAGAAGTGATAAATGCAAACACACTGAAATTTGAAATGGCTCTTTTCTTTAAAAAGAAACCAAAGGAAACAATGTCATAGTCAGTACAAAGTAATTAAAGGATTTTATTTCTGGTAAAATTGAATTATATTTTTCATAGATATATATTGCATATTTTCCTCATATAACAGCTGACAAATTCTTTGATAATGTAATTCATTTCAGTTGTTCACTATTTTTGCCTTTATCATCACTGTATCGTTACTTTTGCCAAGTCAGACTCTGGCCTATTATCACCAACCATTGTTTCTCCCTTGTACATGTTGGCTAAGTGCTAGCTGTAATGCCATATCTTTATTTTGAAATCAGGATAAAGGAACAATTTTATCAGGATGAGATAGCAGGGGTGAGAAAGCAATGCAAAAACTGCATTGCCTCCTATAACTTCTTTGGGGAAGGTGCCTACATTACTTCGATTTAAATACTATTGGCTAAAACTGAGAGTACAGCCTACCTTGAGCCAGTGAGATGGAGAAGACAAACACTTCTATAGAGATGACTGCAAGTTAAATGCAATGGGTGGTAATGTTTAATCCTCTCAAAGAGGAAGGTTGCACATAATTTTAACATAATTAACCACAGTATGACTGATTGTAAAATGTTATACAGACTACTGGAAGAAGGGTTTTTAAAGTAGAATGATTTGATCTCCCTTTCTCTTCATCCAAAACTCTCTGCTACTCTGCCTTTGATAAGTCAATTAACTGCTAGGATCTATATGCTATGGGAATGTATCATATTGGGCTCGCTCTACTGGGTGTTTAGAATAAGTAAAAGGTGCAGTTTGTCCTCTTGGGAAACTGGATAACTCTAGTGCAGCATCAGGGATGATAACCAATAGATAGAGAGGAGGTCCTTAGGTGACACAACCTACTCCCCACTTTCCATCCTCTTCCTCTCTGTAGATGTGTGCTTCAGGCGAAGGTGATGCCTTATCCTCATTGGTCTTAATCAATTAAGATAATTCTATTCCCTTTGTCAGTGCTTGTATTAGGATGCTTATAAGACTCATTTATAGATTATGACATGTGAGAGGAAGAATTAGGGCTTATGTTTAAAGAAAATTTCCTTCCTCCTACTAAAGAACAACCCCCTTTCTTCCTGTGGCCCTTACATTTAGCCATCTGAGCCAGAAAACTTAATTTGCATATAACACATTATATAAATCAGATAAATGCTTTATTCTTCAAATGACTATGTTTTCAGATGCCTCTGTATATGACAAAATTCAAATGTTTTCCAGTTTCAATTTTTACTTTTAAATATTCAGTTCACTAAGGCAAGCAATGAGTTCTTCCTCTGAGTCTCTGAAGGCACACAAACCAGATATTATCTTGATTTTGGAATTCTGGCCTCAGGAATTGTGAGAACATAAATTTTTGTTATTTTAAATCTCTAAGATTGTATTATTTTGTTGCAGAAATACTAGTAAATTATTCAGTTAGTATTTTATGAATACTTGTATTATAAGTGAAAATATCTTTCTGTGTTCTATTTTATGAACTAAAAACTGGCAGGGAATAAAATTTAGGTATTGTAGCCTTATTCCTTTAATATTCTCTGGACATCACTTTATTGACTTTTTAATTGAAGTAACACTGCATTATAACTTTATATAATTCTCAGATGTACATCACTGAATATCATCATGTGTATATACTATATACTAAGCTCATGACTAAAAATCTCTGTTAATTTATGACAAGGGAGCCAATAATATATAAAAGAGAAAGGAAAATATCTTCAACAAATGATGCTGGAAAAACTGGACAGCCACGTGCAAAAGAATGAAACTAAACCACTCTCTTCTACCTTTCCCAAAAATTCACTCAAAACGGATTAAAGATTTGGATATAAGACATGAAACCACAATACACAGAAGAAAACAGCAAAACACCTCTCACGTCATTGGCCTCAGGGATGTCTTTGTGGACTCAGCTACCACAGCATTTACTTTCAGTACTATTTTTTGAATCATAAAACTTCCAATTTTTTTTTATTAAAATATTTTAAAATTTACATATACTTGCCATTAATTGTAATCCCCATGTATTCCCCATCACCATCTACCACTGCACCATCACCTCAGTCCCTCGTGTTCCCATCTTCCCTCAACCCTCCCCCTCCCCTCCCCACCAGGTGTCCCCAGTCTGTTCTTGTGTCCTCATTTTT
>JAGFMF010011688.1:148427-170023 GCA_019455555.1 Galemys pyrenaicus
TCTGTTCAGCAAAGGACACATTAGCCAAAACAAAGCGACAACCCACCAACTGGGAGAAAATCTTTACACACATTACTGACAAGGGACTTATCACACAGAACCACAAAGAACTAACCAAACTTCCATTTTTGAGGCAACTTCCACTCCTGAGGCATTTATGTGATTTATCTCCATTTACTTAGAACATGCAAATTCAGTGAAAATTTTTATTTTTGTTCCTTAATTCTTTTCTTTTTGAGGTAGCACTAAGTATTTCTTGACTCTAAGGTGTTTGAGAATTGCATTCTGCTGTTGTAGTATATGAGTAATGTGATGCATTGACTCTTCAAATGAAAATTTTCATCAATCTGCTTTCCCCTAGAATCAAAATCTTTTGCAACATTTTCTCTTAGCATGTCAACTTGCAGAGGAAAATGTTTGCTAATCTTATTTCATTGCTTTGTTTATAATCTATTGTTAATTTGTTTGCTTGAAAATGTGCTTATAGCATTTCCTTTTTCTTTTTCTCCTAATTCCAAAATCCTGCTATAATGTGTTCAACATGGATATCTTTTCACTAGACTGGAACCATGTTTGGCTATTCATATCTGTATATTTGGTCCTCATGTTTCAAAAAAAGTTCCTTAGTATGTCTTTGTTATTCATACCTATTCTTTGTTCTGTTTTCTTTTTTTGTAGCATCTCCAAGTCTAGGTAAATATCTGTTCTCACTTCTCTATAATTATCACATTCTTTTATTATTTCCAGGCCCTTTTCCTTTGCATTTGAGAAAGCTTCATAAGTTTGTTCCATGTGCTGTTCTTTTAGTTTTACTCTTTGCTTCCTGCACTGTATTTCATTTCTGTTACTGTTTTATCTTATTTCCATCTGCTCCTTCCTTATCTCACCCAATCCTCTACTCTCCCCTGGTTACTATGTGTGCATTTCACTCTTTAGGCCTTTTGTAGTAAAGGTGTTAGAAAGAGACTAGCCTGCTACACATATCTCCTGGATATCCACTAGATAACATTTCCTATCCCCTCTCAGTGTTAGGTATGTCCATCCATATGACTGAATTTTACCAACAGAGTAAATGAAGAACAGATCCAAACTATTTCCAGAAAATCTCCATGCCATCTTCCATGCTATTTCCCATTCTAAGGTGACCTTAAAAAGGTCACTAAAAATAGTGGAGCCACATGGTGGAAAGAACCTTTTTCTCTGAATTATCAATTGGAAGAGAGAGCAGATGGCACTACTAATCATGAACATCTGTCTAAAACAGACTTCACATTCCAGAGAAATAAAATTTACTTTCTTGATCCATTGAAAAGCGGGAACTTTATATACCATACTAGTAAGTGCTGTATTAACTAATAGTCATTTGGACTAATGTTTCTTAATTGTACTTATTTTGCCTTTCTTTTTATAAGTCAGATCTTTGATATCCTTTTGAGAATGTCAGTTTTCTATAGTTTTCTCTGAAAATCATTTGAATCTTGTTAGAATGTTTTCTTTCCCTTGTATTATATTATCATGTTTATGAGTTCCAAGCAAATTCCAGTCTGTTTACTCATCTTTTAAAGAATAATGATTTTTTTTTTTTGCAAAATGGATATTTCAACTAACTAGCTATGTGAATTTTATTTGACATTGCTAACTCTGTACATTTTGTGAATGAATCACTTTCTAGCATCCTTACCTACTGGAAGATTTTTTGTATCTGGTCTATGTTTTATATAGAACTTTTAGATGTATCAAGGTATAACTCTGTATTATTCTCACTACCTAGTCCTTTAATATCATAAACCCACAAATTCCAGTAAAAGCCACGGTCTCCTAGCATGCACTGCTGCCAGGGATTTCCTGTTTCTGCTCCATTTCCAATGCTTTATCTTGGAACAGAAGATATAATCATTCATCTACTCCTTCCACACATGTGCATTTCTTCTGATTTGTTTCACTGTTTAAGTTGGAAATAGTTAATAGTATATTGGGTGTGGTACAGAACAGATGCTCACACAAGCAATGCCTCTTAGAATTGGGATAGCTGCACAATTACTGTTTAATAAGAACTTAGGCTTTGTTTTCTCAAAATACAAATTCTTAGACTTCACTATGAAAATCCTGATTTAACATCTAGGTTTAAGCCCAGAAAACTTATTTTTAAAACTCTTAGGGACTTTGTCATGTAATTAAGAATTGATCTGAAAGGAAATGAATGCTATAGCAGATAATAAAAAAATAAAACCAAGTTTCAACAACATATGAATGAATAAAAAATATATAGTATTTATATAAAATGGAATATTATTCAGTCTTAAAAAGGAAAAGCTATCTGACACATTCTAGAATACACATGAACTTTGAAGCCAGTATGCTAAATAAAGTAAGCCAATTGAAAAAGGACAAATATTCTATTATTTGCTCATATGAGAAACCTAGTCAAATTAATAAAGCTAGAAAGTAGAAAGTTTGTTTTAAAGAGGTGGGCATAAGAGAAAATAGAGAGTTGTCATTTAAGAAATTTAACTGAAGATGAAAAAAGTTCTGGAGATGGAAAACAGTGCTGGTTATAAAATAATATAGATGTTTTTAAATCATTCAAATGTACACTTAATTAAAATGGTAAATTTTATGTTATGTATGTTTTGCCACAATAAAAAATGAATAAAAATGATTAATATTTATCCTTATTAAACTTACTGAAATTTTATAATCATAGAATTATCATTAGAATCATAGACTTTGAGAGTCAGAAAGAGGGGAGAAATGCTGAGAGAGAGAGAAAGAGATTTACATCATCTTCTTGGCATTAAAACTTCAAAGTGAAGAAGAATGGACCCCTCTGTGGTGTTTTATGACTAATTATATTGTATTTAAGCAAAGAAGAGGAATGGTCAAAGTTACAGATGACTGTCTGGAAGAGACTTTTCCCAGACTGAAAAGTAGAACAACCCACTGATAGAGAATTTAATGAATTACAGCTTGGAAGAAGCCAAACAAAGATGAGTTTACACTAATATGCCACACACAAAACATTCTCCAAATATACAGGGGATAATGACTAAGCCCTGTGTAAGGGACTTACTGGTTGTATGTACACCACAGCTTTGGAAAAAGACACAGCTAACATTCCTTAAGCTCCACTGGAATTCAAGACCAAAATACACAACTGCTCCAATGGCCGAGTATAAATTGTGCAACCACTGAGTTGCTAGAGTCTCCTTTGGTTATGACTTGTTACAGATGCAACTGCCACATGTCACTGGGAAATTGTAACAGCTTGGTCATGTCAACTGAGAAAATACGGATTCAAAGAATTTGCTCTGAACAGCATTTTTCATAGTAAACCACTGTGTGGTCACTGAAGGGATTACATCTGGAGTTTCTGAAAATAAAGTATTTTCAAAAGCAGTATTAAATGGAAGGACTTAAAATAGCATTGCAGAATGGGTTATTTTATTCACAAGAAAGTACCAACAGCTTTGGACACTTAGTCGCCACAACAGTTGATGACAATGAACTCGAGGAAAGTTGATCATTTTAGTTTGATCTTCTGAAAGGTTCTTAAGACTATTATCTCTGGTGTTCATGTTCCAGTTTCATAATATCTATAATAGTGGGTTTTACAAAGGGGATAGGGGAATTGTGAGATGAAACTGCTTTCTCTTTATTTGAAAAATAATGAGACAAAGGTAAAAGCCATGCTGTCTTCAAAGCAAGAGGATTTCTTTTCTGCAAAAAGCTAAGGGCAGTGTTTTTTCTACAAATTTGTATCTGAGAAAAATAAAACTTAGTTTTCTGTTTCATTTCAGAGATTCCTGGTAAAAGACTTACTGCTGACATGAACCTGGTATTGGCTTTTATTTTCCTCCTGGATTATATTTTAGCAGATTATCAATACAACTCCCACCTTGCAACCAGGCAAGATGAAGCAAGGCTGCTTATATCTGTACCAAGTTTTTGGAAAACATAAAGAAAAATGTTTTCTAGTAACAAGGAAAAGTAATAAGAATGTTGTCTGCCAAAGACTGAGGATTTCTTGGTAATTAGTGATGATATTTATATGAAGCTTATTTGAAACTCTCTCCTGCAATCTGTTGATTCATTGGACCTCTGTGACAGGATGCTAATCATTTCTGAAATCTAGAGCATAGTTTCATTTATTTTCTCTATTATTTAACTGTTTCCACCTGCTCTTGCCTTTATTACTTGCTTGCTTCTGTTTAACAGGGATTTAGTTTGCTCTTCTCTAGCTCACTAATACAAAATTTAGATCATTGATTTGAAAACATCTTTTCTGATATAATCATACAATGCTATAAATTTTCCTCTAAGCACTTCTTTAGCTACCTTTCACAACTTTAACATGTTGCATTTTAATTTTCATTAATTAAAATTTTCTCAATTTTCATGGGATATCTTTGACCATTGAGTTATTTTGGAGCATGCTTTTTTTTTTTAAGTTATCAATGATTTGGGAGATTTTTCAGCTATCTTTCTGTTTTTAATTTTTGATTAGTTATCTTGTGGTCAGAGAATATACTCTAAAATAATTTTATTTTTTTAATCCATTGAGACTTTTCCATGGCCCCAAATATGCCCTATTGTGTAAATGTTCCTTGTGCACCCATTGTTTGGGAAAGAATTCTATAAATATCAATTAGGCTAAGTTGGTTAATAGTGTTCCTCATTTTTTTTTTCATCTATCAATTTTTTTTTTTAGTTCTGCCAGAATTTTTTTGAAATAGTTGAGATATAAATTTGATTATATATTTGTTATTTTAGTTCTATCAATATTTGACTCATATATTTTACAGTTCAAAATGTATTTCTATATGTCCTGGGTATACACAAATTTAGAATTATCATCTCTAGATTAATTGATTGTATATTGTTGGTGAAATATCCCCTTAAATCCTGGTAATATTCCTTGTTCTAAATTCTACTTCATCTGAAGCTAACATAGCATGCCAGCTTTATTATGCTTAGTGTCTACATGGTATATTTTATTCTGTTACTTACTCTGTACTTATTTTTGTCTTTATATTTGAAGTGGCTTTCCTGTAGTTGGCATAAAATTGGATGGTTCTTGTTAATTCAGTCCGACAGCCTCTGACTTTTAGATAGCGCATTTAGCCATTCACCTAAGGTTTAAATCTACAATCTTGTTATTTGTTTTCTATTTGTACCATCTGTTCTTTGATACTTTAGCCCTACGTTCCCCCCTGCACTTAAATAAGTATTTTCATTATTTTTTAAAATCGATTTATTAGCTTTAGTTTTTCTTAGTGGTTGCTAGAATATTTCAAGCATTTTTATCTTATAGTCCATTTTTATTTTATCTTGTAGTTCACTTCCAAATAAAAGTATTAACCATTTCATACATAGTATGTAAACATACTGTATAACAAGATATAGCAAGGTTATAGTAATATACTTTCATTTTCCCTCTTATGACCCTTTTGATACTGCAGTCATTCAGTTTACTTTTTAATGTTCTTATCTTTAAAATCTATTGCTATTATTTTTGCTGTAAATAACTATTTTTTAAAGAGACATACAAGTAAGAAAAATAATTGTTGAAGGATTTTATATTTGCCTATGCTTTCCATTTCTAGTATTTTTTATTCTTTTCTGTTGATTTTAGTTTCCATCTTTTGTCACTTTCCATCTGCCTGAGCATTTCTTCCTGTACTATTTGTTTTTGTGTTTATCTCATAGCAATAAATTCTTTCCAATCTTTCTTTTTTTATCACTGAAAAAAACTATTTTGCCTTCATTTTTGGCAGATATTTTTACTAGTTCTAGGATTTTTTAATTCTTCAAAGATGTTAGTTACACCATTGTGTTTTGGCATGTGTAAGTCTTTACAAAAACTCTGCTGTCATTCATATCTCTTTTCTTCTGTTCATATGTTTCCTCTCCCAAGATTGATTTTAGATTTTTTTCCCTTATCATTGATTTTCAATAATTGTCTATTATGTTCATTTGTGTGGTTTTATTTTTTTGTTTTTTGCTTTGGACTCTTTAAACTTTTTGACTCTCTGGGAAATAGGTTTTATTAAGTTTGGAATCTTTTTCAGTGAATATTTCTTTAAATGTTTTCTCCCTTTTCCTTAACTTTTCATATATCTGAAGCAGCAACTAAACATATGCTAGACCATTTGTTGTTGCTTTGAAGGTCACCAATGTGCTGTTCAACTTTTTTTTTGAAGGGAAGAAGTGGTTTTTTTTTTTTTAGCTTTTTTCATTTCTCTTTATTTTATTTTGAATATTTTATATTCCTATGTTTTGGATTCCTACCAAGGTAAGAGAGAAGATCAGTTAATCACACTCAATGTATTTTTTCAACAAAGTATTGTTTTTTATCTCATGAACTTTTACTTAGGTCTTTTTTATGCCTTCCATTTCTATAATCTGATGTTTATGATTCTCTTTATATCTTGAAAGCAGGAAATAAATTTCTAATATTTATACTCGCTGTTTTTAAAATTTTGTGATTTCATAATTTCTGTCATATATGGTTCAATTTCTGTTGGTTGATTTTTCTTTTCATTATGAGGTATTTTTCTTTTTCTTTTATATCAGTCATTTTCCACTGGACAGTATCTTTTCATTATCAGAGTCTGAGGAATTTTACTTACTAAAATTTCTTTTAGGAGTGTTGGATTTTGTTTTTGATACACGGGAGGATTTCTGAGGCTTTCTTAGGGCCACAGGATTCTCTTGTTAGTCTAGCTTGACTCTTTTTTTTTTTAAGTTTATGTTTTTATTTATTTATTTTTATTAATATAATTTTTTAAATTTACATACATTTGCCATCAATTGTAATCCCCTTGTATTCCCCATCACCATCTCACCAGTGCACCATCACCTCAGTCCCCTCAGTCAGCTTCACTCTTAAAGCAACAGACTTCTGCAGGCTCCACCCAATTTCCTGTGTGTTGGTCTCTCTACTCTACTGGGGGGAATATAGCCAATTCCCCACCCTATTTCAGCTCTACAAGTTTTCCACACTATTGCTTTTCAGTGATTCATTCCCTAGTTTTTGGTAATTTATTCTCATGCATTCACATATGTGTACTCAGCCAGAAACTCAATGATCTTTGGAGACTTCTCTCTATACGACTGTTTCCTTTACAGTACTGTTCCTATAAATTTTAGCTATTATGACCTTTTGGACTCTAATCTCAAACACAGGGAGACTGCTAGGCTCTCTTTGGGTTTTGTCACTCTGAATCTCTCTAATGAAGGAAAGTTGAAATGCTTGTTGAGTTTTCTTCATGTATTTTCCTTTTCTAGGGGATTGCAGTCCTGTGCTATCTATTCCAATGTTTTTAAACCATTTTGTTATATGTTGATTTTCATAACCAACAATTGGAGTCTCCAGTTGGACACAGTCTGATTTTACTAAATTTTTTCATGTATTCTTCAAGTTTTATTTCACATTTGATTTTTTTAAAATTCAGGACCCAGTATGGAGTAATAGGAAAGAATGAGGCATGGAGCCAGACAATCTAGGTCTGAATCAATAGCTCTGTTATTACATGCATTCAAGTAATGCTTTTATTTTGACTTAGATAGTTTATTTTATAATATTTATTGAATGTCTACTTTGTGCTAGGCACTGTGCTGTATTCCAGTTTTAGTTTGTCATCTATAAAATATGAAGTTAACACCTATTTTATTGTAGTATATTGCAAAAATGGCCATAAATTATTCCAGCTTTTTTATTTTCACGATGATATGATACTGTAGTCTCTTTTATTAAGAGATAGTCTGTTCCTTTTACCAATAAATCTGTATGATTTTGAGAATCATTTTGGTCTCTACCAAAGTGGTGGAAGTGATATGTATGCGTTCTGAAGCAGGATCTTCAGAGGCTTTGCAGGTTTTCACTCTGTTTTCTTGAAACCTTGTGTCTCCTATGTGAATATGTCTGAACAGGTATACTGAAGAACAAAAGACCAAGTGGAAAGAAGCATCAATTTTCTCAGTCATGCTAGTCAGTACCAGTATAAACTAGTCAGACTCAGCCTATCTTTGAGCCTATTATGAGTCAGATACTCTGCTATGTTCTAGCTTCAGTTTATCAGTGTAAGTGATGCTTACTGAACCAGATTCAAGCCAGAAGCAATGCCAATTTGAATTCAGTCTAGTCAGCCTGCAGAATTGAGAATTAAATTAATATATGTTGTTTTAAGTCACTACATGTGTCTAGTTGGCTCAGCATATTGTATTATGCAGAAAAATGAACATATCCATTACATAAGGTTATAATGGAGGTTAAAATGAAACATGCATAAAGTTACTAGTATAGTGCCTGATATGTAGGAGGTACTCATTAAATGTTCAGAATTGCTTTCTTCAGTGTCATTATCATGGATTAACATAAAAATTAGTGGCTTGAAATTGAGACCTCTGAATAATTTCCTAATTCTGACTTTTATATATGTGTAGCTTGAACTGTACAGTTGATATATTATATGCACACACATACATATACATATGTATGCAAGTAATCAACAACTCCTAAGTACCAAAAACTGGTATGATTGATTAGTATATTGCTTTACAACCTGGCTAAGAAATTAGGTGACTTATTAATGTAGATATAAAGTCTATATATGATGAACATTTTTTCAAATGTTTAGTACTCAACAGTTTTGAGTACTAAAACACTTTAAACATTAAAACTATATTAGTCAGTATCACCACAATGGTCCTCCGTGGTGCCTGAGTTGATCCCTGTCGAGGGAGCTAACCCACATGGTGCAGCAGACCTCTCCTGTCTTGTCCTCTGCTCCCCTCAGTTGTGTGTGTTTCAGAAGATTGACCTGTTCTGCTCCCCACTCTGTCTCTGGCAAATTTTTTCACTCCCCACAATTCTGGCTTACACCCCAGTTCTTCTATGCAGCAATAAAATAAATGAAATCTTAATAAAAATGTACATAAATAATAAAAATGTATTAGCCAAGTATGATTTAAATATTATTCGTATGAATGTGGAAGAGGTAAAGTAGATTAAGGACTGAAAATGTAACTTAAATTAAATAATAATATCATTAATATACACATTGACAGCAGTTCCTTTTATGCTTGACTACTTTTTTTAAGCATCAAAAAATTTAAATCTATACTGTCAGGTAAAAATTATAAAATTATTTTTATTAATTTGGCCATTAATGTTTCTGAGAATTAGCATACAGAAGACCTTTTTAAGTGGCAGCTTCTTTTGTGATAATAACCTCTTTCAGTTTTGTTTGCACACTTGTTTTGAATTCTCCAGACTCTGACAGTCAAGAGGACACATACATAATAGAATAAGGCAATATGTTTAATTTGGTTACTATGGACTAATTGAAGAGGGCCAATAGAAATTGTCATTTGGATATTTGAATAAAATGCCTATTTAAAATTGGGTGGGTTATCTTTCTGGATCCTCTATGTACATTTCCTTTTTTCTCTCATGGCATAAATAGCACATCTTTGTATGTTTACCCTCTGTCTTTGAAAGTGATTTCATTATTTTAAGTGTCATTTTTAATCATCTGGTAAACTTACAGATGAGAATTGAATAACCTTTAGTTTCAGTGCCATAAATATTTCAAAGGAAATAGACCTTTTGAGTTCGTGGAAGGTGTGTCAGGTGAACAGGTGTCACTGCAGGTTAATGCATTGCCTGTCACCACCAGCCATCTGGACTGTAATTTTGTTTGGGTCACACACGTGCATGAGATTGGCCTTCTCAATTCTTACTATCTGGGAACTCTCCCTATGAGGAAGCTAACAGACAAACAACCCACTCTTAACTCTGTTATCGGTGTCGTAAAGGAAGAGTGGGTTGGGTTGGCAAGAGATTAAAGCCAAACCCTTGAGCAAACATAACAGAGTTGGCCTGGGCATAGTTTCCATTCTATATAATGCTTCCATTAATCAGCTAATGAACCTTTGGCCATGGGTAACTTACATTCAACTGAAAGTACAATAGTTACTAATGAAGGGAAGTTCTAGAGTCACATTTTCAAAAATAAATATGTACCATGCTAAACCAGAAGCAAAACATATCTTTGGGTAACAAACATGTGCAAGTGAGATGTTTATCAGTATGAATTGGAATGATCTAATGAGTGTAATCTAAAAGGGGTACAGGACTGAGGTGTGAACTTCTCCAGAGAAACTAGCAGTTTCTTTATAACATTAGAAATCTTGTAAAATGTACAAGCTAAAGAAATTATCCATTCATCCTCTTCCTTTGATTATTTTTAGATGACTTTCACTCATTATTTATGACTGTGTTAAAAGAAGCCATCTGGTAAAGTTAATAGTAAACTACCTACTCTTCTATTTTATGTTGAGTACTTAGTCATTGTAGGACCTTTTATGCAATTCTTGGCTCATGCACACATTCCACAGAATACCTTGTTTATGAAGTAAGAATGAAGTAGGTTGCAGCCTGACGTCCTGAAGTTACCTTTATTAGTATTTAATTGTGATTCCCTCCTCCTCTAAGAAGCTGCCAGACTCAGTAGAGAAGGACAGTACATCCGAAGCTATGGTAACATCTCCAGCAGTAAATCTTGATCTCATTCATGCCTCTGATATTGCTTTCATTACTGTATTTCTAAAGTGTCTTTTCCACATGGTCATTTTATTGTTCCCTCTAAGTTCCATGATTCCATCTTTTATTGCCAAAAAGAAAAAAAAAAAGAATTAAACTAGTCAGCTGGTCTTATCATCTTCCAGGAAACAATAAAGGTTCCTCTGTGTGACTTTAGTCAAATGTGTTCATTGTGCCAGCAAGACAGGAGTTAGGCGTGTCTTCCAGTGCAGGCTCACATCCAACAAGAGGGGATTATAGCTTCCTCTATTGTCTGTTCCAGGCACAACTTTGCAATTGACTTCCTGCCCTAGAGCATGCATATATTGAATTTTATTTTTAACATAAAATTATTTAAAGTTTATTTATGCATACTCTCAAACTTTTCAGTAATTGCAAATTAATTTTTGTTTAGCCTTTTGAAAGTATTTAGCAATCACGAGGTGAAACTGTCACAGGTTGAAAAAAAGTGTGACAAGTGAGGTATCCTGGGAAATTTCTTCTAAGACATTATAATATTTATAAGGTATTTCTGTAGACAAGGAGAAATAGCTAGTTATTTTAGATTAGCCAGGATGGGCCAATAGATTCAAACACTTAAAAATATGATTGGAAAAAAATTTCTATGCAGTTTAATGCACCTGAATTTAAAAACGATGGTTTTTGGATACAGCAAATTCCATCTTTTCTTAGATTTGATTTTAGAAAAATGCATTCTCCTTAATTTAGTTCAGTTCTTTGAATAGTTATTATGATTTTGGGGGTTCAGTAAGTGTGGCAGAGACTTTGTCAAATTTCTACTTGTGAAAAATCAAGGCCATGGGGCAAAAGGTGAGAAATCAGTCCCGCCACACTTACTGAACCCCCAAAATCATAATAACTTTTCAAGTTTATGTATGGCTTCAAAATTTAAGAAGCAAAGACTATGAACATTTTTTTCTTCTTGGAGATACAAAAGCAAATGTGCATTTTTCATAAATTAATTGCTCATACATATATAATATAAATATTTCTCCTTTATTGCCAAATGTTGAAGGTGTGAGGAATCTTGGACTTTTATATAGTGTGGAATGTAATTTTTTTGGTTTTTGGGGAAGCTTTTTGGTAGTACTGAAAACAGAAGCACAAGCACGTATCTCCTTTGGTTCCGCTTCTTGAGATCTACCCTGCAGAAATGTTTGCAGTGTACATTGACTTATCTATAAAACAACAACAACAAGAATTTCAAAGATATTTTTGCAATAGGAAAAACTGTAAACAACCCAAGCTCAACCAACTCAGGAAGCGATTATATGAATTATGGAAAATCTATGCTATGAAAACAAGGAACAATCATATGTTCTGATGTGGGAAGAGGTCTAGGCAGTAGTAAGAAGAAAATGTCATCGAACACTGTCCATTTTGTAAAGTAAAAATGCATGTGAGTGTGTGAACTTGTATGTTTTTGAATGTGTATGTGACCAGAGGAAGAAATTGAGGCTGAGAGAAGAGTGCAATTTGCTTTTGTGCTTCTTCATTTTCTGCAGTATCCAACATATAATGGAAGCCAGATGTTGACCCAGATATAACGAGTTTCATCCTTCCTATCATCCAAAGTATAAAAAGCTGCATCCACATGAATAAACACATTTGTGAGATCCACAGGAAAAGCATAGCTAGACAATGCAGCAGGGTTACTTCTGCCAAGGCAAATGGGGATTTGCAGCATAGATTGGAATACAAGAGGGGACTATCACTTTTCCATTCTATATGCTTCTTTATTCTTTGACTTTTTAAGTATGTCCCATGGCTCCTTGGCTCAAATATAGCATAACACTAAGAACCACAAGATATTTAAAGTGTTTGGTGAAAAGTTATCCACTATAGGAGTGTCAGATGCTAATGCTGCGGTGGGATTTAATAACTTAAAACCACAAGCTTCAAAGAAATTAGTTTTGATATAAAAGGAAGGCTTTGGGTCAAAAAGAAATTAAAATAAAAATGGAAAATATGACTTATACTGGATCTCTTCAAGCAATGTTTGGCCCTTTCTGGGAGAACACTGTAGCTTCTCCATTAGTAAATTTGGGAATCATAGAGAAAATTTTGTGAGCTGTGAGCTTTCTGCCTGAATGTACATCTGCATCTGGAGGACTGTTGCTCTGAAGGAACTTGATGATAATGTCTGGTTTATAAGGATGTGAACCCCCAAATGTAGCTTTTAAAAAGTAAGTCCTTTGCAGGAAAGAGTGACAGATAACATTCAACCGTTAAGCTTTCAAGATTATGTAAATGAGTATTAGTGATTAATGATATGTGAGTATTGGTAGGATTAATGACAATACTTTGAAGCTTCCTTTTCAGATACAAAGTTCAAGTTCACAACAACTCTGACTATAGCTTTAACTGTCTAGGAATTTTTCTTAATTGAAATTTGTGGTCGTTTCAAACATTTTATCCAGGGACAGCTATAATGTGAACACAAAGACAGATCTCAACTTCTGAGACAGTAGAACTCCAAAGTTTAGAAATCCACACTCAGTTGTATCAAGCCAAATATTATTTTAAACGCTCTTAACCACTAAGTAAAAAAACAATAACCAAATCTTTTTTCCCTTCATCTAATAATATTAAGGGTAAGTATGCTAAAACAATTTAAATAAACTGAAATGAAGCTTACATCCAAAGGTTATTCCACAGACTACTCTCTGGAAAATAGCAGTGCTTGGCATGGGTATTTCTGGACTGTTCTGCCAAAGCATTCAGTAAAGTGGTGACAATGAACCTGCAGTTTGAATCGTCTCAGTACTTAAAAGTAAATTTATTCTTAGAAAAGGCAATCATGCTACAAGCACTCATTCAACACTTATTCCTGGATCACAACATGGACTCAGGGAAAGAAAATTAAATAAACTATAGATTTCTCTCAAAGGGAAAAAGAGTATTAGTTAAATACATACAATGTGAAAGTGCTATAAATAATACCATCAGAAATGCTTTGGAATTTCAAGTACAGGCAGAAAAAACCCTCTAAGTTGTTAATGGTTTCACAGAGGAGGCAACACCTAAGAGCCTTTCAGGATACCTAGGATTATTTCCAAATATGCAAAGGTATGAGTGAAGTAAAGGCAACAGCATGGGAATATAATGTGTGTTAAGTAGACACCTATATATAGAAACACACAATTATAACAGGATAGATTTTTGAAAAAATAAGTCACCATAGGAAAAAACAAATAGATTTAATATTCCGTTTTGGATATTCAAAATAAGAGTTTGTTAACAGTCTTGAAAGAATAAGAACTTTAAAAATTATAAGAATTCTCATTGACTATCAAGGACAGGACCTGCTGGATTTTATGACTTTCCCTCTTACTGTATAGAAGAATTAACATTGACCATTATTAAAACTTAGCTATGAGAATGGAGATTGGAAGATGAAGGATCTGGTTTGGATTAAGGAAAAAATATCATAACTTTTTTGATATGGAATGGCACTGTGCAAATGAATGGATAAAGAACAGAGACAAAAGTTGGATTTACTAAATGAAGGACATGTCCATATTATAAATTGTCCATATTATAAAGAAAATGATAGTGGAGTGTAATTAAATGGCAGGGTGCCATGGTGTTCATCTTTATAGAATAATTTTTGAATCTTTTGTGATGTAGATAGAGGAAACAATTGTAGTGAGATTGAGTAAGTTGGACAAGAGCCAAGTGGATAATAGTTAGACCTCAGTGCATTGTTGGGATCTAAAGGCTAATAAGAGTTAAGATGAGTCTGAGTCATACAGGAATGTTTGCAAAATCAGCAGAAATCAGGCAAAGAGCAAGTTAAGGATACCATATTGATCTAGAGATCCCTTTTCCCAACTCCAAAGGGCCCTGAGAAAGATGCCAAGATACCAATTCACTTCTTCCTTGCCCTTAGGTTGAAAATGTCAGACACTCTCATTTTAGAGTTTCCTTTCAGACTGGAGTAAATATTTGGATATTATTTGTCTGTGTAATACAAGTGGGATTTATTGGGCGTGCTTTGTGTATAATGATTTCTTATCTTCACAAGATAGGGGTATGACTGGGATCACACTTTCAGTTTCCTTCCTTCTTTCCTTGAATAAAAAATATGTCTGAAGTTTCCTTTTTTGTCTATGAAACTAGAAATATGAAGAAGAGCCATATGTCAAGCATGGAGTGTGAAAACCAGAAAAATCTTCTCATTTATATTATCACTGGCAGATAAACTAGTCACATCTGCTAATCTTTAAATTTTTTGTCATGTAAAACATGCAAATCCCTATTTATTTAGGCTAGAGTAAATCTTGTTTTCTATAACTTTCAGCTTTTTATTCATCAAAAATTTTAACAAGTGTCTATTTTGTAATCATATAATTTATTGAGAAATTGTGTAAGGAACTGTGTTAGAGACTCCTTAATTTTGTGTACTGAGATAGCTGAAAGATGAATGTGTCTGGCTGAGGTCTTCTAAGCCAATACTCAGTTATCTAAGTATAACTGAACCAAGCTAAAGATTTAAAACTTATTTTCCTCTCTATCCAGTATTAAGCCAAAATAAAGAAATTGCATTTTTTTTATTACTCTCCAGATTGAGATATGGGTAAATTAATGACCTTATTACAAAATGCTTAGGAATTTTGAATTTTAGTGAGCTAAAAAGATAGATGTTTTGTTGGAAGAGGTTGGAACAAAGGAAAACAAGACAGAAAGATTAAGTGTAGGTGCTTGTATGCCATGATTTAAAAATGGACTTTGACTTCTAGGCCATTGGGATTCATGGAAGAATTTCAAATAGAAAATTAATATCAAATTAGAATTTTAGGAAGATTGCTTTGGTAAGGTTTGAAGCAGGAAAAACAGAGAGGAAATAGAGCAATGGCAACTAGAATACTAAGAAGCTAATGCAGTTATGTAGTATCCCTTGCTTGGAGTATAATGATCAGTATTTGTTTTAAAAATTTAAACTTTAGACACAAAAACACTGATTCAAGAGAATATCTGTACCCCTATGTTTATTGCAGCACTATTTATAATTGGTAAGACCTGGAAACAACCCAAATGCCCAAAAATAGATGATTGGATCAAGAAGATGTGGTAAATATATATGAAGGAATACTATTTAACAATCAAAAAAGATAAACTAGAGTCATTTGTAGAAACATGGATGGAGCTGGAAGGGATTATGCTCAGTGAAAGAAGTCGAAGGCAAAAGAAAATTATCATATGGTTTCACTTATAGGAGGAATGTAAGGGAACCATATAAGGGGCCAAGAGAAGAATAATAATGAAAAAAATCACAATACAACAGAAAGACAAGGGCAAATCAGAGGCACTTTGTGGGGCAGGGGAGGGGAGAGAGACTGGGATGAGGGCAGAAAGAGCACAAAGGACTGAGGTGATGGTGCACTGGTGAAATGGTGGTGGGAATTTCACTATATGTGAAAATTCACTATATGGGAAGTCCACTAAATGTGGACTATAATTGAAGTCAAATATATATCAGTAAAAGAAAAAATTTAACCTTTATGTGTAGATTTGTCTAAAATTGTCAACATAGTATATATCAGATACAGATGACAAGAACTCTTTAAGTCTGTTTAAAATTATTTTAAAATAGAACTAATAGTTGCTATTTGTGACTAAATAACCAAACTACAACACTATTAGATTTTAAAATTACAATTTATATAAAATTGCATTTATTGTCTTTGTGCCAACAGATATGAAATGATAACAAGTTAATGATTAATGGACTGAGTTGAATTCAACAATCTTTTACTAAATGCCTGCTACATTTGCAAATAATTTTTGTCACATCTTGCAATCAGATATGACTACTGTAACATCCTGCTTTTCTAGGACAGGTATTGGCTTCTAATTCTAATGTTTCCCAAACATTCATAAACAAATGTTTCCCTGTCATATGTCTGCATTTTTGTTTAAAAAGTGATAGTCTGTATTTTTATATTTTAATAAACCTATGAATTGTGATGACATTGCCCAAGCTTTTCTTTCTTCTTTTGCTTAATATAAGATGACCAAAATTCTTAACGTTGTTATATATACAAATGAAAAGCTTAAAACTATCTTTTGAGTTTTTTTACACTGTAAGGTTTTTGTTTAAGCATTTTTTGTATGAAGCAAGCCCACCTTCAAGAATAAACATTTAACTGCATGTAATTCATCAAAAATATATGAAAACATTGCCTGAAATTGATTTGTGTTTGTTCTTGCTATTTTATTTCCCTATGGGGAAAAACCTATGAGGACTGCCTTGCAAGCTGGTGAGAATATTGATGAGTACCTGTTCCCACAATGCAATGGGATGGCGTGCAGGCAGCAGGGGACAATAAGGCAGGGACCAGAGGAATTAAGCACAACTTCAAGCATATCTGTATCCATAGTTATTTTAAGGATGGTTCAACACTACATACTGATAGATTGCATGATGTGGTGTGGCTAACTTTAAGGAGACCACATGCGAAGTATCATAAGACCACAGGCAACTTGTAATAGAGATATGTTGATGGTAGGGACCATTGAATCATTGAATTGGCCCTGTGAATCCCACTGCCCTCAACTTTTCTTTGAGATGAGACTCACACAATGAAACATCTTTTTCACAAATTATGCTCTTTTAAATTCCACACATTTTTATATCGCCTTCTGCAAATAAGTCACATCGAGCTTTGGGTCTGCATATGGGGCATATAAATAAATAAATAAATACTATGGACCATTTCTGTACTATATTTTTCAAGGGAAAAATTGTTTGGAAAAGGAAAGCTTGGAAGAATGTCCAGGAAACAGTGAGTTGTGCAATGTGACTGGAGTGTAGGATGCATAAAGAACAGAGGAATGAAATTTATTTGGAAAGAAGAATTCAATAGAGTTTTGGTGGCTGTAGAGCTTATTGGCATCAAGGGGGCACTAGGAATAAAAATAGCCTCTGGAGTTAGTGACATAAAAAATAACTGTCAAAGAGAGTAGACATCCACTCATTCTTCTTAAGTCCAACATATATTAAAGGACCCCTGTCCATAACTACATGAGAAATTGACTTAACTGTTCAGCTTTGAAATGTGAAATGGGCTCGCACACGAGCACCTGTTCATGTGCATAGTCTGTGCCCTGGTAGGAATATTGGGCTGCTACCACACACCTTTTCCTGAGAAGGAACAGAACACATTTTATATGGTTTCTAGCTTGCTTGCATTGATGCAAGGACAACAGGACTGCTATTGGCTTAGGAGAACTGATGGCAGGACTCAGCTGGGTCCTTGGAGCCTGCACCACCAACTCTACTGTGAGGCATCCTGCTGAATGGCAACCAATCCGGTGGCTTCCATCCCAGTAGTGAGCATGTCCAGAATGGGAAGAAGGAGCAGAGGTGATGAAGCTTGAGAACTCACTCGGCTGGGGATCATTGCAGGTGTTCAGGAATAAAAGATTTTCCTAGGTGTGGTAGACTGTGTTGAAATTCCTTGCAAAAGCCATCTTCCTGATCTGTATTTATGTGCCTCAATTTTCTCATCTACCAACTGGGAGCAATGATTTCTGCTCTATAGAATGCTGTTATTATGATTACCAGATACATGACATATGTGAAAAAAAATAGTGACCATTTATTGAACATCCCTTGTGCCCCAGGCACTGGACCAGGCATTCTGTTTATTACCTCATTCAACCCTTAGAAGAGCCCTCTAAGGTAAGTATTGTCATTCCATTTTACAGATGGGAAAATAAATTTCACAGCATTGAAACTACTTGTTTATTTGTGTTTAACATTTTTTTAAAGATTTATTTATTTGTGCATTCAAGAACTGGGTACAGGCCAGAGGTGCTGGGGGTGAAAGGAGTCATCAGAGACAGAGTGGGGAACAGAACAGGTGGATCTACTGAAATACACTGCTGAGGGGAGTAGCAGGTGAGACAGGAGAGGTCTGCTGCTTCATATGGCTCACATCCCTGACTGGGGATTGAACTCATACTGCAGTGGCTGTGGATAGCTACATAGTGCTGCGCCTTAACCCCTTGTGCCACCAGGCAGGCCCCACATTTGTATTAAACACTTAAGATGTGCCAAACATGGTAATAAGACCTGGAAAAAGAGCGAGGAACCAGCTAATCCCCATTGGATCTTATTTTCCACAAGGGAAGATAAATAATAAAAAATAAACACATAAATGCAATTTAATAATATTGATTTGTATAAAAAAAAGACAAGGTTATCTCAAACAGATTCTATTTGTTATTTATTCCCATATTTTCTACAGACTTAAAATTAGCTGTAAAGGCCTGATTAGATTCAGGTTCATCTTTTTCTGAGAAAAAAAAAAGTCTTTGCGAATCTTTGCGATGTTGTGAGTATTTTGTTTTACCTCACATCAGGAGTGCTCATCAAGTCTGATATAGAAAGCCTGATCCCTGCTGTGTAAGGTTGTTTTCCACTTCTTAACTATCTACCAATCTATAAAGCAATAACTTGGCATCCTGCAAAAATCCCCAGCTCCCCATCCACCTTGCACCAAATGGTTTTAGAATTTGTTAATAATCATTTCTTGAAACCATATATTATTAGGGGTTGTAATATTGTGATTGTATAATGTTATCATCATTTTTTTAATGCTTATGTCTGGGATTCTTCTGTGAAGAACAAAATTCTCTTACCAACCAGTATTACTTTAGTGAAAATGCTTCAAATTGAAATGTTTAAGCTTTTATTCTTTCCCACTAATTTCCCATAAAGAATTAGTAGTGAAGCTGTCTCAATCATGACTAATGAGTATATATTTAACTCTCATACAACCTATTTTTTAGTGTCAGGATGAACTCATGGATTTTAGTATAATGATGTAGTTATTTCAAACTCTCAGAGTCAGTAGACTTTTTGAGTGCAAGCTGGTTAATAGGATTATGGGTAGGCTGCAAGGAGAAAATTGCCTCTGACAGAAAGAGCTGTAGAGGAAAAACTGTTATGGGAGCATGTTCCACATGTGCCAAGATGAAGCAGTTCATCTACTTGATAACACTTCTGTTACTCTTAGTTTTTTCTACAGTGAAATGTGAAAGTAAAAGTACTTTAAATGTTAAGCATATAACTCTATACTAATATCCTGCATAAAACATATATATTATTCAGCTTTTGTTGTAGTAACTAATGATACACAATTATTAGTGGATTGAAACAACAAACACGTATTCCTTAGTCATAAAACTGTCTTAGGCTATGAGTTGGTCACGGTTGCTGGATCTCAGCTCAGCTTTGAAGACTCCATGTGTCTTCTCATCTGGAAGCCAGGCTGTAGGAGTAGTCGTTATTTGGTCCAGTCTGGTAGTGGAGCCGAAAGAGTGAGGGAGCTGGAAGAAGAAGAAGATGAGGTCTTTTACATTTTCCACGTGTAGTATAAGCACATCTGTTCACATTCCATTGGTTAAAATATATCTTATGACTAAGCCCAATTTCAGTAGGGTAGAGATGTATATTTCTCCAATAGGAGACACTGCATATCACACATGAAGATCAGGGAATTAGTTTTCTTATTGGGAATCAGAGGGTGGGGAAGATACACAATCTATTACAGGCGGTCACTATATACTGGTAATTACATAATAGGAACAGAGATATAAATATGACATGAGAACATAAATTCTAAATAGTCAAAACAGATGCAGGAGATATAAAAATCAAATGTGGTCACGGATATAACAGTGTTTAATACACCATAGAGGATCATGAATCATTAGTTTTTATTATTATTTCAGACTCTATGTGTGTTAATTTAACTTCATTAATCTCAGAGTTATCCTTTAGTTTCCTGTTCAAAATTTAATTGCTCTTTATTTACAAACAATTCTCAGAAGAAGATTAGAGATAGACAGCTGTAGATTGTGGCGGGCATAGAGCATTCCAAGGCAGACAGTGAAAAAAAGAAGCAGGGATGGTCAAGAACAAAATAAGTCATAAAAATAACTAAATCAAGTACAAATGTCATCTCAAGAGTCAGAGATATTTTGGATGACATAGTGATAAACAATTTTGTACAACTTATCACTCCTTAGCATATAACAAGCTATCTTTTTTCCTGTCAGTGCTCTGTCTTCTTATTTTGTCTCCAAGTGCCTTCTCTTCCTCACTAGACACAGACACAGATATACAGACAAATGTATATTTATACTCCCTGATATATGAAAATCACATGTGTTTAGCTCCTGTTTTCAGGAAAATCACTATTATATTGCATAAGTATACCAATCTGGACAGACCAAGTTATGCTGCAGTAACAAACAACTCCTTCAAGTGGGTAATGAAAATAACAAAGTTTTATTTCTTTTACATACTTTATTCTCCAACATGGATAAATAGGTGGGGTGTTAGCTTACCATAGTTACTCATGGTTTCTGGCTGATGAAGCTTTCATCTGAACATGATGAAAGTGACAAAGTGGAAGATGATGAATCATGGACAAGCTCTTGATTCTTCTACTCTAGACATGCTGTATGTCACTTCCTCACATTTCATGACAAAAGTAAATCACAAGACCAGTAGGTGTGGGAAGATGGGGAGAAACATAGGACCCTTCAAGGCAGGGGAATGCCTTATGTCCAGGGGGAAGAATTAGAAATATTTAGTGAAGGATGTTGATGACCAACAAAAATTATCTTGTGTGTCTGGGGCCCTTGGAAATAATAAAACTAAACTGAACATCATGCCTGGCTCTGAGAAAAATGCAAAACCCTATGGGATTAAGATACTGGGTTTATGAGGTTTGATGTGACTTAGCAGAAAAAAGGTAGTAGTATGAAGTAATGAAATGTATACATCCTCAAGAAAATCACTATTTTAATGCATATGTATGTCAGTTTGGACACACCAAGTTATGCTGCAGTAGCAACTCCTTAAATCAACAAAGATTCCTTCCTTCCTTCCTTCCTTCCTTCCTTCCTTCCTTCCTTCCTTCCTTCCTTCCTTCCTTCCTTCCTTCCTTCCTTCCTTCCTTCCTTCCTTCCT